>JACDOX010000030.1:1514710-1547769 GCA_014549065.1 Cardinalis cardinalis
AAAAAAAAAAAGGGCACACCTATGGTTGTAGGTCTTCTGTACAACCACTTTGGATAAATTATTAATCCTCACAAGCAACAACATCTGTTAAATTAACTTATGGGCAAACCAATTGAAGATTTCAGAAAAGTACATAAATGTGTTATGCTAATGGAAGCCACACAAATATGCCACAGCTGATGAGATTTAAAAATTATCTAGATTTTTACCTCTGCCCTCTCCTAAAATTGTTATCTCCCTTCTCATCAGAGTTACTGAGCTGCACAACCAGAAAAATACTGGAATATTCTAATTTAACTAAGTTGTACCAGTAATCACAACACTGTCATTTGCAGTCCCAAACTGAACAGAGATGAATAATGAATCACTGAAGAATCTTATCCACCACATCTACCCAACTGAGGGAAATAAGGCAGTTACTTTCTAAGCCTCCAATGTAGGCACAACATTTCCTAATAACCTATTTAAAAGCCTTTATTCTGCTTGTTCTGCCTCCCCATTTCCCAGGATAATTCTGAGATCCATCATTTCACCTATCAGCACTAATTCTCAGCCTAAAGCTTTTGTCATCCTCTTCGTGGATGTCCTTCTCTCATCCAACAAAGAAACACTGAAACCTCTTGCCACAGAAGCAAAAAACATTTCAGAGCCTCATGTAAATTTTTAGTCAATGCCAAATACAAAAGCTGACCACTCTTAAAGAGCATGTATCTTTCTCATCAATCAAGTGCTTCTGTACATCAGACCCAAGACATTAATTGACTATGGAGGAGTAGGATCTTCCACAGGGACATTTTATTTTCCAAACAGGTTGGTGTTTCTTAGCTGTGTTGATTTTGACATTTATAACATTTTAACAGCTTTGGTATGATGCCCTGAACCCTTTAGCAAATCAAATGTTTACTTTTAAATGTTCCCATATCTCCAAAGAGGCACAAGATCAGCCTCGTRGAAGCTTCTGGCTGTGAGATCAGATGCTGCAATAGGCTGCGTGGGTAGCTCCAACAAAGGAAGCTCCACTTATCTCAAGTTACTTTTGTTGCCTCATGGTTTATTTCTGTTCATCCAAGAACTAATACCCACTTATAACATGTCTAATGAAGTCTAATGAATTATGTCAATAGTAAAATTAAAAAAAAGAAGAAGAACAAGTCTAACAACAGGTTAAGTCTGAGACAAGAATCTGTAGGTACAAGGTTAAAGACAATATGCTACAACACAAATGTTCAGAAAGCTCTTCCCTCCTCTCAGTCAAAACTAAGTATTTGTCACCTGAGACACAATTCCACTAAAAATCAGACCACTACTCAGACAATTTCATTATTCCTGTAAGGAAAAAAGGTATATACACCTCATCTCGCTGTATTAAAAAGGGTAGGATTTGTGTGGGAGTGTATATACATATTTCATATATTAATAACATATATTAACGCCAGGAGCTGTTGTCATCTTATTGCAGGGGTCCCATACTGTTGTCTCCTATCACAAAAGTTCCATACCTTGTTGGTGTTTCTCGTGGGCAGCTCCTCAGAGCACTGACTCTTCCTTCTCCACAAAGCAGCCACTGACTCCAGTTCCCTTCTCACCCAGCCACCCCACTCTTTTACAGCACTCTTCTTCTCATTGCTTACAGCTGTGGCCTSTTAAAGTCAGGCCTGTTCCTAACCTTTGATAATTGGCCCAGCTGCAACTCCTTAGGGGTAAGATTACTTTCTACACTATTTTCTTATATTCTATYCCCCTACAAGGAGCAATCAACCACTATGGAAGAAACAGATCCTGTACAAACTACCTKAAGAAATAAGATTTTAATTTCTGAATTACGGCACTTCATGTGCTGCTTTGTTTTAATCTCAGAAACAAGTGACAAGAAGCATCAGAAGGAGTGCATGGCCTCRCATTCTTTGGAATCCACATCCACATATAATTAGAAGACCATCTGTTCACAAAGTGTAACCACCCAAGGTAGCTGGTACCTGATCATTTGATAAGGAGGATCAAACAAATCCATAAAGTCAATGCCAAGTCTACTGTCTGGTGTGCAAGGCTGCGTCTGTGAAATGTTTCAGGCAGTGGAAGACTCTTCAGTGAAGTGCCTGCTCCTGCACAGCGCTGCTCATGAGAACTCAAGCAATATATTGGCCAGGCAAAAAATGCATTTGATACAGATGCCAGTGAGGCTTAATTGTGGACCACCATTTATTGCTTGCTGTCACCCTGCCTCTCTCCAGCCCACTAAAGCAGGGGAAGGGGGAGAAGAATGGAAGAAGCAGGAGGGGGTACCAGTGCAGAAACAGAAATGTGTAACAACACACTACAGAACCTGATTACAATGCAGATATCATAGAGGGACAGGCATTAAACAAAGCACTTACAGTAAAATTTATCCCCAAAGCATTGAAAAATATCGTTTTGCCAGGCAGCTGATCTCCTTCCTCCCCCAATAAAAGTGTATTTTGTGAAATTCAAAAAGTCATCACCCCACGACCTGGTGTTATTTTGAGTGCTTGCAATGAACTGCCCAAGATGGCTAAAAATCTACACACTGCCTTCAAATTAATTTTGATGTTGTGAAATCAAATTCTGGAAGAACCTCTTCTGTAAGAACCTAACTGCCTCCAGCCAGCTGCTCACCCTTGCTGACTTATACTATTGATTTTCCAAAATAGTGATAGCAATCATTGGATTTTAAAAGCAGTCCTTAACAGGAATTGCATGCAGCACAGAGCAGCAAGGACTTCATTTTTCCCTGTTTTAAAGGGATCCTGGACCTCTAGCTCCCACCCAGCAGAAGCAAAAAGCAGCCCACTGCTCACACACTTTAATCATTTAAATAGCAACAGGAATAAGAAGTAATACATAAATTAATTTTAAAACCTTGTACATAGCTCAACAAACAGCTTAAAAGCAACAAGTTCTTTAGGTTTACTGATGATTGTACATCACTTAGCATTCCAGTTTACAAACCAAGTTGCTAAAATTAAACTGAAGAAGGCAGTCACATGGCATTTATTCCTGTCMCTGTTATACATAAGTTTAACTCCTCTGATTTCTAAAGCAATGATCACTAGAAAATGCCATAATGGTGTTCTGTGCCAGCATTTAGGCATCTGATCATGCTTATTTTGGGGAGCACACATGCATAACAAGACTATTTCAAGCTTTTGGGGGGCTGAGGAATCTTTTTTTTGATTGGTTGGTTTTGGGGTTTGAGTTGGGGATTTTTTTTGGGGGGGGGATAGTTTGTTTGTGGTTGTTTTTTCTTTAAAGAATACAATCTCTTCCTAGGGTGAATCCCTAGGAGGGCTTTCTTAATGGAGGCCAACTGATAAAAAATTGGATTATCACAAAATCTCTTCAAATCGTGATCTAGATATGGATAGAAGATCTTTCCTTTCTTTTCTTTATGTTTGAATGTAAATACTGCCTTAGCAATTGCAAAACATGATGTATATTGGAGTGCCTCAATCTCCCACAAACAGTACAGAAATTTTTAGTGTTTAATCCAAGGTTTATTAATAGGAAAAAGAAGTAGAGTTCTCTCAGGATATTTAATACTCTTTGGAAKCAAAATCACCACTAAATCAAGGAGGGTTTTTTGTGATTTACAAAGATCTCTCAGTTCCAATRGCACTTTGCAAAACCTTGAGTTGCTACCTGCTTCTCAAGGCTGCCAATATAACCAAACACCCCCTCCTGCTTCACAGTCCAAGGTGATGCTACTGCAAGCACTAAGCAAATCACTTAGACAGAACAACTGGTATCACCACAGAAGGAAGCTAAATACACTTTGTCCTTGTATTTTTTTCCACTACAGATGGTGACTCTGACCTTTCCAAGAGAACCAGTATCAATCTGAAAATACTATGCAAAAATGTAATTATGTAGACCTTGTGTGTTATAAAATCAAGTTTAGCTGAAAAGACKTTCTTTTCAAGGTCTACTGCTTGTTATCCTCAGACAAAAAAATGGAGATATAATTATGATCCCCTACTTTTAACAGATGCAGCCATTTTTCCATGTGTTCAACAGATTATGTCAAAAATTATACAGAAGAACTACAAAGCATTATCTATTCAAGGAAAARAATTGTAATCCTCAATAGCTATGCTACCTGCTGGCAAGCAGTTGTAATATGATTTCTGTCAAGGTCTCAAATCACCACAAATCACTACTGAAAACACAGTGCTGTTTCATTGTGTCCCCTAAACATGAGTGTATACAGAAAATACATTCAAAGGAGTTCATACTGAACATCTCAAGCACTACCAAGTTTATTCCCTTATTCCTCTCCTGCCAGCTGAGCCTAAAGTGTCATTTCACAATGTTTTCTTTAATTACTAGTTCAGATAGCTGGCATGACTGTYCTTCACGAGTAATCAAACACACTTACTACCTTCAGAGTACAGAAATGTCCCCTTTAAACTCTTTTGGTCTCTAGCTTTTATCTCAAGGCATACATATACACAAACATTKATCCTAAATACAAAAGTCCCTCTGCCTCACTAATGTCTGAAGAATTAAATGGACTGTTAACTGTATCCTAGAAATCTACTTTGCTGAAAAAACCCTGTTCTTTCCAACTACCAGTTTAGTCAGGGTGGCCCTCTCTGCTGACCATCTTTATATCTCTGAGGCTTCCTAGTATCACCAAATTGAAAAGAGTTTAAAAAAGCTCTATTTCAGTTTTTGGTCCTAGAGGCACACCTGAAAGATGGACATAAGCCCAATACAACTATAACTTTTTCTCCATGTCCTGGCAGTTCCACCCAAAGTGCTCCTCTCCTCTCTACTTAAATCAATACCAGGTAGAGTATGAGACACATGAGAATGGTGGATTTGGCACTGTAAAGCTGTAACATCAGCAGAAACTGTCTGTAATGGAGGAGCACCTCTGCACTATTGCCATCATCTATCATTGTTAAATGTTCACAGGGTGACTAAGAAAGARGAAGCCTTACACAGTTTCAAGCTACATAGTTCATATTTTAAAAAGCAAGAACACTTAAGGGAAAAAATTACTAACTCAAACACCATAAATAGAACAGTGCTGAAAGGAACAAAGGCTTCTAGAGAAACACAGCATTACAGACAAGACTTTCCAGGAATATAAACACCAAATGGTGGAATAACACACTGCCACCCTAGTTAGGAGTCTAATATCTGAACAGACTCAATACATATTAGAGAAAGAATTATAGCAGAGTCTGCTCTAAGTTCTGCAGAATTTGAAGTAATCCCTGCTCCAGCTGAACAGCAAAAAAAGCACAGTTAAACTACTAAATTCAACAGCACCACTGATGTCACCTGTTTTATTCCAAGCTGCTGTTAAGTTGGTAGTACTCCCCTTACATGTTTAATGGATCAAGCAGAGAGCAGCTGTTCAGCCTATGCTACAGCTCAAAGCAAGGCAAGGTATTRGATCCTACCTCAAGAGGAAACACGGGACAAAAGGAGCCTTGGGGAATACAGATAGCCACAAAATGTCTAGTTTTATTTCCTTACAGAATTGAAAAAAAAGACAGATTCTCCTGGGTGATCACATGACAATTTCTGAGGTCATTATAAAGTGCTGCAACTTGATAAATGCTTCAGATACCAAGYACTCTTGAGGAGGTAGTTTTGAGTTATTCTGAAAGAAAATTGAATTATAATTTCATGCTGCAGCTGGGAGTGACAGAAGGAACCTTAAAGCTGGCAGAAATCTAGAGAGCCAACAGGCATCTGCCATTGAAGSAATTATTTAAATGCAATGCTCTGGGATACAGAGAATGCCTTTAAGCAATGCCTATGGAACCATATATTGCACAATGAAACACCCAGAATGGAAGAAAGCTTCATTTTCYATCAATGAATAACGAGCTCAGGAATGGGGCTGGTAATAGAACAACACAGCACTAAGATATATCAAAAATTTTAATACATAATTTATAAAAATAAACCAATGAAGAAGTGAGAATCAATCTGATTTTCAGAGAAAGAATGTACTCATTAGAAGCTCAGACAGTCTCATAACAGCAGCACCCAATGCATTTAAGAGGTTAATACATGGACAACTACATTTTTGAAAGTGAGATGCTCATTACACACTACTAAGAAATGGAAAATACTTCTGACTCTGGGGAATGCTGGAGAAATGCTGGAATATATCCATCACAATAAAGTACAATCTTCTTCAAGTGCTTACCCCAAGCCAGGTGAAACTCCTTTCAGAAATATTTTCTTGGTTAAACTCTCTGACTCAGACATCCAAGGTCTCTAACCACAAGAAGACCACAGAAATGCATCAAAGTAAAAAGATGTTTTCAGCAGTACCACACTATTTTAGCWGAAACATAAATCTGATCTTAAAAGTAGATCAGTTAAATGTGGAAATTTCAGTGCAGGGCGTTAGACATCAAATTTGCATTGCACTACTTATTTTTAAAGCACAATCAACCTTGTCATAAGCAAGTTTCAACTGAGAGGAACTCCTCTGTCCTTGAGTTTCACATCATCCCACCACTGCCCAGGTTCTAGGCAAATTATTTCTGCTGTGGTGCAAAACATACTCACTGTCTTTCCTTTCTTCTGATGAAGAGGCTTCCAGGGAACCTTTAAAACACACACACTAAAAAAAAAATTGTTTTTCAACTCAGAAAAATACAGCTCCCACTAAAGCATTTAGAGGAGAGTGACACCATGCCAAAACCAAGCTCCTGTTTACTGGTTTCATCAATTTCTCCTTGAATATGCATGGGTTTGCATAACTGAGCAATCATTTGCACTTTCCTCTGGGTTTCTTGTGAAGAATGACTGGTTAAGTCATCCACACTGCACTGAAAACTGTCGTGTTTTTCCAAGAATCTGTGTTAACTACAGGAATACTTTCCATGTTTGCTTTTGAGCTCTTCAAAGTGAGCTTTCAGTGACATTCCTCATTTATGTAAAGAAAGGATTTTCTGTCTCTTCAGGATCAGTAACAAAGGATGGAAATTAAGCTCCACTCCCCAGCTGCAGCATYTGCTCAGAGCATCTGATGAATCCAGCTGTGCTGCAGCACAGCTGGGCAAGGATGCCCACCCAGGTGAGAGCTACAGAGAGAGCATGTGCACGGCACTCTCAGGATTATATCCAAGATAACCCTCCTGCCTAGTGCCCCCAGAGGAAAGCCAAAAGGCTGTGACTGCCTCAGGACAGGCTCTTTAATTTCCCTATTCATTCTCTGAGCTTTACTGAACCTGGAAAATGTCCTGGAAATCAATAAGCAATGCATTGATTTGCACATGTTCCAAGAAACAAGAATGAAAACTCAAAGATGCATTTACTCATWGAAGGCTGAGGTAGCAACCAACCAGGGCTCACATCTTCAGGTATTTTTAACATCTCCCAAACCCAAGGGGCAATTCAATCACTCAAGCTGAGGTGACAAGAACAGCAATCCAATCAGGGACAATCAAGTGTGTGCAGCAGAATAAAGAGCCATGACCACAGGAAAGAGATTGAGATGCCTATCAGATAATGGTATGAGTCAGACAGCATCTTGGCTCCATGAGTTCAATCGATTTTAAACAATGCAACTGGTCTGAGATAAACTTTATATAAAGCACAAGTACTACACGTGCAAGAAGTCTTTTTGAAAAGTGATGTGCTGAAATGCTCATAACTAAGTCTAAAACTCCTGCTCCTGCAGTTATAGTGGAACTCATTTTAGAAGGAGGCTGAAGAGGTAATGAAGATATTTTCTGGTCCCCCAACACATCTGGGAAATTCCTTGTTCAGAGTCTAAACAGAGCCGTCTGTTTAATTAGAGAAAATCCTATTAAACTGATCTTCCACATGAAGGGCTGAAGTGACCAACTCCAAAAGGGTATAAAAGACACAGTGAATTCAGAATTTAATTAGAACACACTGTTAGCTAACTATAATCTATTAATTAGCATTCTTAGTTTTTACAGCTCAATGCAATAATACCCATTTACTTTTAAATTGCACCCTTCCTACTTTTGGACCAAAGTTATACAATTCTACCAGTGTGGTAGTAATTACAGTGATTGCCTAGAGAACAGCAGCCTAGAAATATCTGTAAATGTTTAATTAGGGGATAAAGGAAAGACAAAGAAAAAAAAAATCTAAGATAGAGAAATCACTGTTTTCTACTGTATTCATATTTAGTAATTGCTTAATCCATTCTAAACCATATATTCATGGCATTTTTCTTGCAAGCTTTCCAAAGCATCCTCAAATGTCAAAACTGATTTCAGAAAAAATGTTATTGTATTCCAAGACAGTCTCTTCAGTATGAAAACAGGGYCAAAAAATGACAAGAATTTAAGAATTAAAAGACTTACCTGCCACTGAAATACAAAGAACACCAGCAAAGTTGAGTGATTGGTATTCCAGATATTTGTTATCCTGGGACTGCAACATTATAACTAAAAATTTCATTACATTACTGCTTCTAAACAAATCCTGCCTTATTCTACTTCAGGTTTTCTGCATTCCAAGATGACATAAGTAAATGAAGACAAAGTGTCACACACCTTAACAAGTCCATGTTGTGATACTTACTGTTTAGTAAGAATACAGCTATAAAGGTAAGCGACAAGTTCATTAAATGATTTCATACAATCTCAGGGAAAGCAACTAATTTTCTTCAACTTAAGCTCTTTAAAAAGTGAAAAGAAAATTGCAGACAGGTTCAGTGTAGTAGACTAATCACTAACCAAAAGCAATTTACTATTTAAGACAGGCTACCTGAAAGCAGAGTACAACAAGCAMCACCCTTTTCCTCCAGCATTTTCCTCTCTCCTTCACCTTCTAAAGCAATCTTACAAAAAGCATTGCCTAAAATAGCACCTATACCTTAAAACCCACAAGAACATGGCCACATTTGAATTATGGAAACTTTCATTAAACGTGCTTGGATACTTAAAAAGCTCAATAGGGAAGTAATTTTGTCATGATGAAAGCTGACTTACACTTCAGGGAACTTTTGGAATTGGATACTGGGTCTGTTTTCCATAAGAACAGTGAGGTGTTTTTTTTACCTGACAGTCCAGAGAGGTGCTGAACTCACATTTGGCCAGAAACAACTAAACAGGAGGACACTCAAAGACAAATATTTACTACAGGACTAAGGAGCTCTAGGCGGGATAACTTTAAGAAAGCTTTTAATCAGTAGAACTGACTACAAAGACAACTCAATTTCAATCAGCCTCTGAGTTTTATTTTAATTTGGTGATGCTTTTAAATTGCACAAGACCTAAGACCTAGACACCTGAGAATCTGTGTTCTTCTGCCTATTCTGTAACTGGCCAGACCACTACAAAAAAACCCCAAAACTGTAGGGTGCTTTAGGATAGTTGCATAACAAGATATGCACAGTTTACAAAAAAAAAAAAAAAAAAGAATAGCAAGCATGTATTTAACAGTGTTATTTAAATGTAGCCAAGAACAGAATTTATATCTGTTTGTGAAAACTGCAGGTCTGGATCTAAATACCAGTGAGTGTAACTTGACCTTCGATTTTAATGGCAATCTGTCAACATTCAGCAACAGTGCAGTTATACTGGGGGTCAGCAGTTAGTACATTCTGCATCTAAGAGAACACTTCAAGAGGTAAACAGCACAAAAATATTAATTATGAACAGAAGAAATACTTTCAAAAGGAAACTGAGTGGTTATCATCAATCCTAGGGGAAATATACACATGACACGCAAGGAAAAATGAGCACTCAAGGCAGTTTACAAGTCTGACAAGAAACATCTGAAAACAGGCTTGCAAGCTGAAAACATATCTTACCCACATCAATTACCCAAGAAAAGCACCAATCTAATTTAGCTGCTCAAGTGTAACATGCAAGTTTATTAAAGTAATTTAATCATGCTACCACACTACCACAGCAGTGACATTAGATGACATACCTGGTTTTCTTCTTGCAAAACTCTATATTGTTCCTTCCAAATGGTGATTTTTGAAGCTTCATCCTTCCTCAGAGCTCTCTCCTTTTTGAGCTCAGGACTCCAGAAAGTCTTGATGCTGTTCATGGAGGAACTCAGCTTGCTTTCTTTCACCTCCACGTCCTTGCGGAGCAGATCGTTCTCCCTCAGCACCTCCTTGAGCTGCGTCTGCAGGTCCATGATGGTGTTGTCCCTGGCCTGGCGCAGCGAGTGAGGCACGGTGGATGCCATGCTCACCGGGGGGAGATGGTGCTCTCCAAACGCAATGGTATCACTGGCAACTCCACTGGTGGCGATGTTAGGGCTGCTGCCCATGGCAGTCATCCGAACACCGTAAGGCAGCCGCCCTCCCGACCGGCCCAAGGTCATGGTGCTCTTCGGGGTKTCCGCGCCCACGTTCTCGTGGTCACTTAGGTACATAGGGCCAGACGTGGCGTAGGCAGCATTTAAGGACTGAATGTTTTCCATGGAAAGGGTTTTGCCACTGCCACCCCCAGTACTGCTCCCCGAGCTGCCCCCTGTGCTGTTGGTTCTCCGGTGGCCCAGGCGAGGCGAGCGCGGCAGCCGCGGMGAGCGCCCCGGGCTCTGCGTGCTGGGCTCCACCTTGCCCACGGAACGAGCACTTCCATACATGGTGAAGCTGGTGGTGTGAGGCAATCTGATAGGCAAAAATCAGGAATGAGAGAATTCCTGGTAAGCTCTTCAATGGTTGTAAGTCAACTTAAGGCCAATCACAACTTGAAACAGATCTGGTTGTCCATCTCTGAAGTCAYGTGCTCACGGCGCTCAGGACCATATCTGTATCAACAAGAATAACATATTAAAATCTACATCAATAAAAATAACACAATAAATACCTAGTTTATCACCAAATATTTGTCCCATATTAGTATCTATTCCCCTATAYTTACAGTTCTCCAGTATCTTTCAATTCCTCCTAATAAAAAAAGCAATGTTTTATTTAAACTCAAAAAGAAACTTCTATTCTTGCTTYTCTATTGCTATATTATCACAGCAAAGAGGAAAGGAAAAGAGAACCCATCAATCTTCAAGCCATAATTTTGTTGGTGATGCCAAAACCCTTCAGATACCATCTCATCTTCCTTCCTATTTCTAACTGGCCCTAATGCTTTACCTGTTACCTTTCTGAGTGAGAATCAAAATTCTAAAACCACTCAGTAGTGCATCTTTCCTTCAAGCACAGCCAGCTTCCACAGAACACAGTTTCTAAACCCTTGTGTTGTGAAATCATCCTGCAAATGGGAAGGCAGGACAGACTGAAGTGACTCTGACCATGACCTGAATCAGAAGGTTCCTTAGTACCACTGTCAGCCCCATTTCAAATGCAGAAGTCAGAACAAAAACCAACAATAATCATGAAATCATTACTGACCACACAACTTCAGCAAGCACAGATGCAAGTCTGAAAYAGGAGCAATGACCCAGCAATGAGACCAAGGAGGTTAAGAGGAACAAAAGAATCACAGCTCCACTGAAAACTGGTTCTACACTCTTATTTTCTCCCAAACTAAATGTAACTTATATYTTTGTTCAGGTTATAAGAAAATATTTTGATTGAAATATACTTCTCATTAACCAGCTGAGATTAATTCCATTAAATAATATTTCAATGGCAGGGACCTCTTAAAACACAGAACAGTTTGACATCATCCTGTTGCTGCTCCTTCTCCCCTCTGCTTTTTCTTTAAATACAGACTCTGGTGGCATATGCAAGAGAATTCCTTATTTTTGCAGTGCAATATGATGCTGTAGMACAAGCACTGGCAGGAAACTCTTTAGCAAAGGGACTCGGCTGGGATCAAGTCAATAGCCAAGATCTAGCAGAGAAGCCAAAAATATAACTAAACTACAGCACTGTAAAATTATCCCAATATCCAGTTCTCACTTTTTTCCCCTCCACTGATTGTTCCAGTGTAAACTATTTCATGTTACTGCTGGGCTCAATTGAAATCAAAATTAGAACATTGAAACATTCCTGATCCCATCAGATGAAAGAATACCAGCCAGTTTCCAAGGAGCAGCAACATAATATATCTAATATATCCCAACACCTTGCCTTTCACACCAGCTCTCATCTACCTCCTCTTCCGCTCAGAAGTCAGGTTTGCCAGATATTAGGAATTAATTTCTCCAAACCAGCATGTTTGTGAAATAATAATTGGGCAAACCGAGTAAAGATTGGGTTTAAAACAGGGATWCACTTCCAAAGAAATAGCAGAAACAGTGCAAGAGGGTGGAAGGAAACAACCAAAAAATAATATTGCAAAAAATACTGGAAGAGGGTAGAAAGAAAAAAAGTAAAATCCAGGAAGGAAAGAGAGAGCATTTTTTACCTTTCTGAATAAGTTAGTACAGGAAAAGATACAACAAGAAATAGTTTCAAAATGTTTAGCTTAATCTTAAACTCTAAATGCAAAAGGTCAGGCTAAGCCAGCATTTCATCAATTTCACACAATTTCATAGAAGATACAATGGCATGAGGAATTTTACAAAGCTTATGGAAATTGATACTGCTWTCTGAGCAGTTCTCAAGACGTTCAAGTGCTCACTCTGTTTTTTTTTTAATGACAAGAAAAGCTAGCAACAATATTRCTACAGAATATTTTAGGGCACATATATAAAGAACTGGCCAAGAAAAAACAGCCACCAGCATTGACTGAAATTATCTGCCAAAGCAACACCTACAGATGTGGTTTTTTAATCCAAGTTACATTTCTTCTATCTCAACTACATATCCCTATGCAAAACAGTACAGAAATATAAACTATGCAACAAAGTGTGCAGTGTTACACTGAAGTTGCTTTAATAAGCAAGACACTGTGCCCCAGATCCAGAAGAAAAACACTTCTTCCAAACAGAAAGGCTATTTCAGACTAGCCTCACTGCTTGAGATATCAAAATGCTAAAAATGCTGCTGTGACACCACTTCAGCACTCAAAACAAGTCAGATATGATTTCTAAGACACTGCATAAAGTACATTCCACCGAGAGCTTGCATTCATTAGGATTCTCCTGAAAATTAATCCAAATCACAGCACTTAATTCACTTGCTGGAAACTCACCGCAGTAAATCAGGGCAAACACTCATTAACAGCTTTAGATGAGTTAAATCAAACCAAAAGATCAGACTTAGGYGTGTTTCAGTTAAAGGACTTCACCCCAAAACCACGAAGTTTAAAATCTGCTGGAGGTGCATCACTGTTGCACACAGAAGTATCACCTGGTGAAGTCCTTAGCAAGACACCAGAGGGGCTCAAAAGGTTTTAGATAATTTCTAAAGAGCTCCTCACCCTCAACATAGATAATGCCACGAAAAAGTGCCATGGAGAACTGCCTTCTCCTTGCATCAGCAAACATTTTGTTAAACTCTGAATACTTTCCAACTTACGGGAGTGGCTGCTATCCTTGGGATAAAGCAGCTCCAGGCAGCAGAGAGGAGCTGATACCTGTGCAGGTGCTGTGCAGGAACCATCCCCAGCTATCCTGGGCAAGCAGGGGAGCTCTCACCACCTCAGCTGGAAACACCAGCCCTGTGCTCACCCAGCTCTAAGCTTTGATTATTCACAGGCAGGCACCATCCCCTCTGCTACTCCAAAACATCAAATAACTCAAGCCACGAAAGCCAAGGGCTAGAATTAGCTGTTGATCAGGGTAATGGGAAGGATTCCCAGAGCTGGCACAGCTGAAACTCAGGGAGAAGAACTCTGCTATTGCTGCCATGCATTACACTGCACTCACTTTTCACTCAAAAGCAGCAGATTAGGATGAAAAGTTGTCTTTGGAAACAAGCAAACATAACCCTCCAGTATTCTCCTTGAAATGACAACTTTCACCACACCATTGTTAGACCTTTAAATTGTGAATATCACAATATTAATTAAATATATTTTTCTACACATGCAGTTTCAGTATTTCCACTGACACAGATTTGCMACAGTTCAAGATCAAAAAGAAATTACAAGATAAATCTTAATTCTTTTATTTTCCCCCTATTTTTTCCTAGTAGCATTTATCACTGACCATATCACTTTGATATAAAAGCAGATATTACACTTCACAGACATTACAGTTCACACTAGGAAAAAAATCTTACACCATGAAAACAGCAAAGTGAGGGAAGCAAAAAAAMCCCAGTATTTTCTTTTTTGCAATACCAATTAATCAGGAAGAAGAAAGAATTTCAGTTTCCCTCCCAAAGCCCCAGCAAAAATATAAGGAAGATTTCTTTCAGATAACAYCACAACCAGAAAAGTTAGTTTTTCAATATTTTGACTCACACTAGCATTTTACTGGGAATCTCACAAGTMTGGTCTCTTATCTTCCACGGGACCAACACGCAGCACTGTTACTATTTTCCTCTTCTACTGAGACTAAATTTAGTCACAAATAAATCATCCCTTAACCGTACAAGATGGTGATAACCACAAGGAACAATGTCCAACTGTGAATGTATTAAATGTACTAACCCTCTTCCCCTGGCAAATTCTCCTGCTGATTTCAAAAACCTTTGTTTTTTCCACCATTGTAGGAACCCTTACCCAGGATTACAAAAAAAAAAAAAACAAACAAAAAAGACACTCTCAACATAAAGAGCTTAAAAAAACAAAACAGTTTTTGGTTTGGGTTTAGCACTGAAGCAAGTGCTAAACCATTTTTCCTCAAGGTAGCTTGCAGAACTTTACAATTATGAAACAAAATTCTCTTGTTCACTGTTCCTTAATAGAACAAAAACTTCAAAGAGCATCCTATATGCAAACCTATTAAAAAAAATTTAAAAGTATCACATCAGCCCAAGTAAAAACTTTATGTGTATATTTATATATATTGAAATTGGCAGAGCACCTTTGCAGACACAAAGACCCGACCTGCTTTCATGTAAGTTGAAAATGCTATCTAGCGATTATGGAAAAACTTGTAAGAAGAACTATCAGAAAAAGAACAGGCAAGAATTACACAATATTGCAGAAAAAGGTTCAGAAAAGGACAGTTGTGAACACATTTTCTGCATAAAAATYTTTAAACAGGTAATAGCACATCCTGTTTGAAGTGCCAGATAAGTAAAATGTCTCCTCAGGTGACAGGTGACGGTCCAAAAACACTCAGAGACAGACACCATTAACATGGAAAATGTTTATAATCTGGCAGCAGACATTTAAATGTACTGCAGTGCAACCTGTAGCAACTAAAATCCACCTGTTTCATTACAACAACCTAGTCCTAGGCAGTGAAGAGCAATGGAGAACYCAGCTTCCCCCAGAACAYGGCAGGAACAGGACCTGGCATGCTYAAAGAACAGTAAAAAGCCACCTGCACAGCYTCATGGAGATTTACTTGCAAGGCAGTTGTGGCATGAGAGAGGGCAGGAACAGGAACATGAGTCTTGTCAAAAGGTCTAGTGGTTTCAATAAAAGCTATATWGGGACACAGTAGAAATGTAAGAAATTCTGGAGGGATCACTTGAATATCCAACTCCAGTATGAAGAATCCAATAAAATGAGATGTGTTTAGCAGTGCTGTCACACTCAGCCCCTACACCTATTATTTTATGTGAACCAGTGGGTCAGAGGACAGGTGTTCCTGTCTGCAGCTGACAGAACACAGAAGATTCATTAAAAAAAAAAAAAAAAAGAAGTTCTGTTACCTTCTGGAAAATCTCTCTGTCACATAAATTAATAATGCCTTTCATGTCTCCTACTACTTCAAGACAAACACTAATAGCCCATTAGCTACCCCCAGGTAAGCAAGCAACCAAATACACACAAACATGCTGCAGAAATACAGGGAAARTCCAGCCTATATTTCTCAAAACAAAAAGAATTTCAGAGTAACTCCYGCAGCCTTCAGCAAGTCCTGTGAATTTCCTTGCTGCAAATTCTGTTCAGGACTGACACCAGCTGACAAACTGCAACATCTAGGGAGATAATTCCTTAAAAGCATCACTGCCTGATGGTCAGGAGTGGGGCAGTGGGATCACAGCCCAGGGACCCCTCTGGAGCCTCCCAGCAGCAGAGTGAAGCCACACATCCAACTTCCAGAACACAGAATTTCCTTGCCACACTGATTCCTGTGCRCACAAGGAAAGCTTTGAATGTCAGTTTCATAATAAAAGCAGAATCAGCCTTTACAAGAAGCATCTTAATCTGATAAAGGACTGTAGCAGACACATTAGACTTCATTAACAGAGGTAGTAATTGTTCCCATTTACATAATTCACACCCAAATAGTTAATGGCAAGTAACTATGTCCGGATCACACAGTAGGACAGAGACTGCAGAGTAGACAGAACAGAGGGGAGGGCAGGTAGAAAAGATGGCATTCCAAACAAAGAAAATATTACATTCCAATAAAACCCTGCCAGGAGCACAAACAGTGGGTATAATGAGAGAATTGACATGATTCACAATAACTTAGAGGTGTACCAACCTAGAGAAAAAATCAATTCCTGTTACTTCCTAGCCCACCTCACAGTAACAAAACCTTTGTCTGCTACATTACATAAAAAGTGTGAAGCCCCTGTCTTTTAGGGCTACCTTGTAGATTTTAGGTTTGCCTAGTTTTGCAAGGTAAGAAGGCTCACTACTTTTCACATTAATTACTATCACACACAAAAAGGACAGAAGCAAGTTTACTTTGGAAACAGCAAGCCAGCCAATGCAGGACACAAGGCATTGAACCCATGGAATTCAGGGTTGTTTATCAAAATATCCTTGTGGCCTTGACAGCAAGAAAGCAATAATGATGAATGAAATTAAGACAGAAATAAGACAAAAAAAGTAACCGTTCATATTAGAACTGTCTCTCATTCCTAAAGAGCATATAAATAAATGCTGAAGCACTGCCATCTGTTTATATCCAATCCTTTTTAAAAGCTGGGGGATGGTGCTGGTGGTGCTTGTTTTATATTTTTAATATWAAGTTCACCTACTTCCACATCTGCCAGGTTCACTGATGGTAACAGAGCCTTTGCTCTGTCTTGCCCAACACAAGATTTGAATTGATGCACTCTCCCCCACACATACAGACAGAGAAACCTTTCCAGAAAAGCATCTCAGAAATCCCCAAAAATCTTCACRTGACTTTGACATATTAAAAAAGTATGTTTTGTAAAAGGCAGGTCATCAACCCTGACCCTAACAGTTTTAAGGAAAAAAACCCAGCATCCATTTGTCACGGGAGTGTTTTATTTCTAAACAGGAAGTGACATTCCTGTTAAACACTTCTTACATCTGAAAGGTTGGCAGGAATGGCACCACAGAACATGGAAACATCTTGAGTCCCTGTCCTTTTTCAGACACTTTTCTGTTTCCCATTCCTACAAGGTATCCCATTCAGCAAAAACCACCTGCAAGTCTGTAAATGAGAGCCAGCAATATTCATTCATTCATTCATTAATCAGTTTCCTAGTTAATTTCTTTCCCACATGCACACAATTCCTTTCAGGGGATCTGCTTACTCAGCAAGGAAGACCTAACACAGCCCATGCTCTGTTCTACTCTACAGCACTTTCTCTGCAAAAGCACTTTTACCTGACATCAAATTTTGTTTCTTATCATATCCATAAGTCTGGATAGCAGCATGAAGGGTCTGCTGTCACCATTACAGTTCTATTTCTTTCTATCTCCTTTCCCAAACAAAGAAGACCACAAAAAAAAAAAAGGCTTGGTATTATTATAATAAATACATATATTTCAGCTAAACCTTTACTGACTCATGTGTAGGGAGTCTGACTAGGTGCACCAGGATTTCTTTTGTGCAGTGACTGGGATGTAATTATAAATCTCTAAATTTAAAGCAGATGTAAAGAAAAAAAATCATCATGCGCCCTTTTTAAAGGCAAAACACAAAAAGCAACAGGTATCAGAACTCCAACATATCACTTTYATCACACATATCACTTCCTAGGAATAAACTGATTAAATTAACCCTGACTCCTCAAATTATGTAGAAGACTGAAGACCTGTGGATGTTAATTTTCTGTCACTGTATGGCTAAAGAGTTTATAGGCTCATTTTAGAGTAYAAAGTCAGTAAATACTTTGTGTTTTTATCCATGGCTGTTTCCCTCTTTCCCRCAGGTGGCACGCAACCAACAAGCCACTTCCTAAGAGCAGAAACAAAATGTTCAAAGCACTACAGATATTTCAGAAGTGCCTAGAAGCACTAGTGAACCCAYGCAGCCAGCAGCCAGCCTAAAGTCACCATGGGCAACATCACGGTGCAAGGCAAAGCACGCTCCAGCTCCAGAAATTCCATCATAATCTCACCCTGACAACAACCATATTGACATAACCCACGTGCTACAAAACACCACTACTGGCACTGGATTCCCTAGGATCTCCTGCTCCACTCCTGCATGCCAGAGTYAAACTCTTGGCTTAAAGAGCAATGGACAAAACCCTCCTCACCACACTGGCCACCCCCTTGCAGCAGGGTGGCCAGCAAGGGTCAGGAACCCACACTGTGGGTGTAGTTCTATTATTTAAAAAGCCACATGCATCCCTCCACACTTGTATTTCTGACCAAACCATACTCAGCTAAAACAAGCCAGACCCTCCAAATACAACACAGTTCTCCAGTGRTTTAGCCAGGTAAGAGTTGGAACAGAACTCTCACCCTAGAGAGGTTTTCAGGCTTGAGAAGAGGGAGGGGTGAGGGGRTGAGGGATAACAATGGGAGAGTATCCTGCTTCACAAAGTAAGGAATAGGGGCAAGGAACTCAAGCACTGGTTACAATAGCATGGTGAAATATTTCTATTCATGCAGCAGCATACAACTGCTACCAGGAACTGAAAAAGTGGCAGATTCAAAGGAAGAAAGAAAAAAAAAGGAAAGAAAAAATGTAAGAACCCACTAAATACCAAAGACTCCCTCAAAAAATAGTCAGGATTTCTCTTATCACCAAGATCTGCAATTCAGTAAAAGGGAATAGGCCACATAAATACCAAAGTTGCCTTTTTTGCTGATCAGTCCATTAGCCACATATTACAGATGAAAAGTTACGTGAATGGAATCTCAAAAAACCTCATGACAGGATCAAAAAGAATGCTAAAAATTATGAAAAACATGATGCTTTAATATAGTCCAGAGAGTAGGTTTTCTACAGTTCAGGCTTCTGCTAACATCCCAACAGTGATTTAATTACACTTAAATTGGTTTCCCAGAAGTGGTGGAAGAAGTTCAGATTATATCAAAGATATGATAAACTCACATTTCATTCAGCAGATCCCAACCTTTTTTTAGCTGCAGCCCCTCTTACAGCCTGATGGACTGAGACAATTCCAAATTTCTGGATGACACAGTAGGCATAGATTGACTGTTCTGGGAACTGCTGTTCTGTGATAAAAGTTCTGAACTGTGCTTCCAGAACTGAACTACACTCAGTACAGCTGTTAMCTAAACAATCACTAAAAAATCCCCAATTTTACTACCAACTCCAGCCACAGCAGCACGGGCAAGGTGGTGATTTCTCTCATCTTATTCCACTTGGAATGGCTCTAAGGGTGCTGACTCACAACTGACCCTGCACTGGGGCACACACCCGAGCTGCCGCAGCTTCCAACACGAACTCCAGGCCCGTGTCAGGCTGTGGCTCAGGAGGGGATGTGTGTGCAGCCACCTACGGCTGCAGACGCAATAATCTCAGGGAGCAAAGCAGGGCAGGCAGCTGGTGGAGGGGACTGCCGCAGACATCCCCGGCCATTGTTTGAGAACCACAACCCCACAACCAAAGCAGACAACTTTCTGTGGTTACAGCCTGTTGGATCTGAGGTAACGGGCTATCCTGCACGATTGAGCGTGGCCCCCAAAAATGTGCTGGGACAAAATGCAAAACACACACTGTTCTTCAGAACAATCYTATTTTTATCTGTTTGCTTTCATTCTCTCGGCTCGTGCACTCCTTCCCAGCACCTCCATAGGTGTTTCTTTACATCTTTGCATCTCCCRTTTCCACCGGGGCTTCCCTTTAAACCATTTCACACGGTATCAGCACCAACCATAACACGAAACTTGCAGAGAGCATGTAACATTCCAGGTTCAATAAATCGTGTGCTTCCCAACTAACCCTCAGAGCTCTCRCTCCAAACGAGACAGACGTGGAAGGGCAGCAATTCCTGACACAGGCTTCAGGATGGCAGCACGCTCAGAAACAAAGCACCGCGTCAGCTGACACTGGCTCGTAGTAGATGCAATAAAATACACGAAACTGACCGAGCAGCGCTCGCMGAGAAAACACCAAAAATCCAGCACGGCCACAAGGTCTGGGCAGCACGACGCCGCTCCCCACTACCTCGGCTGAGGTGACTGAGATAACAAAAGCGTGCGCTTCCCAAGGACAGCCTGAATGCGGAGGGGCGGAAAAGCCCGGCCRGGAAGGCGAATGGGCAGAGCAGGAATGACCGCCCGTGCGAGGCACGGCCGAACCCCGCCCGGCGCCGGCAGTGCCCGGCAGGACGCGGGCCCGCGGGGCGATGCGGCCGCGCTCCCGGGGCCGGACCGGGGCCGCCCCGCCCCGGGCGGTGACAGCGTGAGGGGCCCGGCGGGGAGAGGCCCCGACCCCCCCGGCCGCCCCCTCCCTCCGCCCGGCCACAGCCCGCGCACCCCCGCGGGCCCGGACCCACCTGCGCTGCAGCTCCGCGGCCACAGCACCGCCGCCACCKCCGGACCCTGCCCGGCCCCGCCGCAGCCCCTGCCCAGCGCGGCGGCTGCTCCCGCAGCTACCGGCGCCCGCAGGCCCCGCCCCGCCCCGGGCTCCCCCCAGCGGACGGCAAGGCGCGTTAACCCGAATCCCCCCCCCCGGCCCCGAGCGCGGCCCCTCACCTGCCTGTCAGCCCGCGGGGAGGGGACGGCAGGGCAGGGCAGGGCAGGGGACGGGCGGCGCTGCCCGCGCTCGGCTCCGCTCGGTTCGGCTCCGCTCCGCTCCCGCCGCTTCTGCTCCGCCGCTCCCTCCCGCGCCCCCGGCGCGAGACACGCGCAGGCCCCGCCCCCCGGCGCGCGCGCTCGCCGCGCGGGGCTTCCCTCGGCTCGGCCCGCCCCGCCCCCGGCGCGCGTCACCGCCCGCGCGCGTCCACCGCGGCAGTTTGGCCGCTCTCCGGCGCCGTAGCGGCCGCTCCGGGCGGGAAGTGCGAACAGGCCGCGGCGGGGCCCAGGTACGGCGGAGGCTGCGAACCGGGAACCGAACCGGGCACAGGGAACCGAACCCGACACCGAACCGGGCACCCCCCTGCGAGCGGCTGCTGAGCGGCCCCGGCCCTGCGCGCGGCCGGTGTTCCCTGAGGGAGCCTCGGGCAGACAGCAACTGAGCCCGTCCAGAATCGTCCCAGGTTGGGTTTGCTGAGATTTCAGGGCGTGAGGAGCCAACAGCACTGACCTCCTCAGCCCTCACTCCCAGGGGACACTAAATTGAGAGATGATGGCAAATGGGTTAGGTCTGTCAGACTATACAAGGAATGACACTTACTGACATGTAAACTATCACTGTTTAAATTAGTATCTTCTTGCTGAATACTGCTTATATTGTAATTATGTTCTATTATTTCATGATACTATATATTACCTATATGTGATGTATTATTATATTTAATTACCATTTATATTATCATTCAGACCTCTGGCAGCCTGATATCCACTGAGATCTCAATAACCTGAACTTCCCTTCCTACTGTGGAAGCAGAGTCCATTTTAAATTAATTTCTCTGGACTCATATAGTGCACATAAGTGCGTGCTACAGTATCTCAGGCCTTCTGTCAGGCCCAAGGTATCCCCCCAAAAAAGAGATAATTTATACCCATCTTGCTGGCAGGAGGCAGGAGGATGGAAATAGACACAGGCTTGCCCACACTTCAGTTATCCTGCCAATTTCCAGTGGAAATGATTTTCCATTTAACAATAACCAAGTGTCTACCCGGAGCAAAACAGAGCCGAAGAGCTTTAGGTTTTTCATCCCAGCTTAACGAGTGTGTCATGTTAATAGGGTGCTGCTGCCACAAGTGTCACCTGTGCCTGTGATCAGCSTGGGCTTGTGCTGCACGGTCTGACAGAGCTCCCACAGAGCTTTCATTGCCAGGCTGGGTTCATCTCTTGCCTGCTCATTGCACCTGGGAGAGCTGCAGGCTTTCTGCTCACAGCTGGACAGGCTGCTTTTCCCTGCAAGCCCCAAACCATCACTGCTGGGTTAAAAACCCTGCTGCCTTTGCCTTGCAAGGACCGAAGGGACTTGTACATAAATGATGTGGTGATAAATCAACCTCGCAGGCTTTCAGAAAGAAGTACCCAGGTAAATAATTGATGATATTTGAGTAATATTTCTGCCTATTCTGGCCTCCAGAATAAGATCTTTTACTCTGCCTGCATGGATGTGAAACCCCTTGAAGAGCAGATGGTTCACTTTTGGTTTTGTGACTGTGAGGTGTTACTGTTCACACCTGAAAGAAACTAGAATGACAGAGTTGTTTCTCTCTTCTTTCAGTTCTACCCCTTGCTCACTGTTTATGGTTATAAGTAATTTTTTTTTTAATAATACCAAAAGATTATTTGTGCAGGAGCACCAGTCATGCCCTTTAATGAAATATTTTTATACAGGTAGTGAGTAAAAGGAATTAATTAATGTGAGAAATTAAGCAGGATTTATATTCTTGGAAAGCAAATGTATTTCAGATTTAGAACTGTTTGGGATGACCTGATTCCTAGGATGCTGTTGGTGAATTTTTAACTAATGAAACTTTTTTGGACCCTTTGTAAGGCAAAAATTGCAACAGGCASTGAAAGAGCAAAGAGGTAATTGACACACACCACTGCTATGGAAGAAAACGTTTGGAGGCAYGACCAGCAAAATTTGAAAAATCTGCAGGCTAAAACACAGCAAACACTGYTAAACCAAGCAGTTTGGGCTGGGTTTGTAATTTTTGGGAAAGCAGGCCCCTAAACAGCTTGCAGCAGTTGCTGATGTTCAGTGAACTTGGGGCAGCTGTGTAAAGGCTGCCATGGCAGGAAACAGCACAGYGAGGTGAGTTTCTCATCCTGTGTGCCACAAACGCAGGAATTGACCAGGCAAGCTTTGTTTCAGATGTTAGGTGTGTCCAAAAATTCCTGAATAGAAACACACCCCCACAAATGCACTGTTACTCTTCCAAAATGGTATAAAAGTAAGGAAGAAAGAGTTTTCCCCTGTGTTCATTAAAACGTTAAAAAAGTGGAACCAGAAATAGTGTTTTCTGCAGGGATGTGTCAAGAGTAAAGCTGGCAGTGCCTGACAGATAAAAGAGTTCAGTTGTGCTTTTGGAAGCACACAGATTGCAGTGGAATGAGTGGGACTGTGTGGAGGTGCCCACCTGGGCTGGAACTGAGCAGGAATTGTCCCAGTGAAAAMAGCAAATATATTTAAACTACTACAGGGAGCTCCAACATGCTCTCTGATTTTACCTTTTTCCTCTTGTTCCAGAATGTGGCCTGAATGAGTGAGGGGCACGAAAAAGGCACTGTCAGCACCTGAGGCCAGCTGTAGTGTGCAGCAGACACTCAGTCTCCTGAGCTGGGTTAAACATCTCCATGTTTAACCTCTCAGTGAGTAYCTTGTCCTCCTGCTGAAGTTAACAGAACATTACTTGACTCTTCTCAAGCCATCAAGGTTGTTTACCTAGAGATATCAGAAATTAAACTGGGGAAGCTCTACTGTGTGCAGCTTATCCACAAGCAATTGCATCATGTCTTTTCCACTCCTTTTAAACGGTGGAGTGGCACAGGCCTGTCTTGATTAGGAACATCTGCCCCATTACACTTGAAAGAGGTACCTCAGCTCTGTCAAAAAMAGGTAAATCAGCCTATAAAATAATTCAGGGTTCTCAGAGCAAAGAAAACCCCACAGAAAAATAAAACTTGCAGAGTTTTTTTTGGATGTTTTCTTAGAGTAATACCTTAGGTTGGGTATGTGGCATTATCTTTAGTGCTTGCCGATTCCCACTTGCTGCCTGTGGAACTTTGCTCTTGCTGGGCTCAGTGGAATTGCATTTATTGAAAGAATGTTGAAGATTTTTACTCAGCCTCTCTGTGAAGGAAGCTTACCAGATAGAGAGGACAAGCATGAATGAAAAGCCTTTGGATGTTCACAGTCTGTGCTCAAGTCCTGTTTTAGCTTGTGGATGCTGGGATTAATTCCTTGGAACATCCATGTTCCAGCTGAGCATTGCCCAAGCCGTGGTGCTTGCACAATGCTTGGTATGCAAACTGTTCTGAAGTGATGCAGAACTGCAGCTTCCACCTCACAGGTGAGGGGAGCTGAGAGCTGGCACTCCTACCACAGGGTTAGAGCATGGTTCAAAAACCTGTCAAGGCAGAGGGGAACTGATAGGAAAAGACATGATTTAATAAATACATTTGTGGGGGGTAACAGACAGTGGGATAGAAAGGTGTGTGAGGAAGTTAAATATTAGAAGTTGTGTCTGCACAATCATGGCAGGTGAAGGTGTTGCTGCTGTAGCCCCACAGTGGTAGATATACTTGAACAGATTAAACTCAGGATTATCAGTTCTGGTAGATTGGTTTATTTCCTGCATAGGAACTTGTGTACACACACATTTTCCTCAGCAGTGCTCAATTTCACCACCATGCAAATACACCTACTTGTAGAGTGCTGTTGAAAATTAGTATTTCATAGCCAAGTTCCCAAAACAGAGAYTGGTATTCTTCTGATTATGTACCTAATGTGTTCAAATTTCAAAAGCCAAGATCAAAACAGGCAGTAGTAAAAGCTGCTAAGTTTCCTTACCTGTTCTAGTGTGCCAAGGTAATGTTTTGGAGCACAGTGCAGCACCTTTAGTCTTATGTGGACTCCTTCTCAGTGACAAGAAAACTTCCTGAGAACACGACCAGCTAAACTCAAAAGAATTCCCTGTAAAWAATAAACAATGGTTCCATTGCCACAGAGATAGCAAATTATAATTCCTGGGCACCTTTAAACTGATAAAYTGCTTGTATCATCCTGCATATTCAAAAGCATATTTGAACTTTAATTTTTAGTCTTTCTGGTTTAAAAATAGCACATATTTTAACACTGATTAATGAGTCAGGCAGCCTCCTACCACAGCCCTGGCCTCAGAGAGCATCCAAGGCTCTTGGGCACTCCAGTGAATAGCTTATTATCTACTTCAGCATTAATGTTTCATGTGAGTTAAAACGTTGTGGGGAGAGGGCAGAGCAGTGAGGAAACAAGATTCCAATAAGGAATGGAAGCACCTTACCTTCCCTGGCTCTGGCACCAAGATAGATTTATAGCTCCATGTGCAGAATTAACTTCTCTCTCTTCCCAGCTCCTACTCTGATAATATTTTATATTGTTGTTATCTTATTGCAAAMCTTCCATACCTTCTGGGTGATGTCTCATGGGTAGCTCTTTGCAGCACTGACTCCATCCTCTTCCTCACCACACAGCCAACAAACTCCAGCTCTCCTYAYCTAGCTMACCCACTCTTTTGTAGCMCTCATCCTTATGGGACACAGCTGTGGCCTGTTAGGGGCAGGCCTGTTCCTGATCCTTGGTAATTAGTSCAGCTGCACCTCCTCAGGGGTGAGATTGCCTTCTGCACCATCTCTCTTCTCTTACATTSTGTCCCCCACATTATATCCAAGTTCTGTCACTCTGAAATGCTCAGACAATTGCTTTGACACACARGGCTTGGCTTTGCAGAACTGCAAAACCCCCCACATTGCCCTGATAGAGGGTTTGGTTTAAATAAGGCTCAGCTGAAGCTGCTCCTGCAGGTAAAGCCTGAAACTAAACTGGCTAAACTCAACTAATCTTGTGTCTCCTTCACTGCAGCTGGATCCACACATARTTTGAATACAAACCACTGACAACTGAATTTAGACTGATAATGGTGCACACCATGTAAAAGCTTGAAGGGCTTTAMCTAAAACTGGTATTAAGCAATTGTGCATCAAAATGCCACCCACCTACTTTGCATAAATTGGTCATAGTGTTTGTAGGCAAGTGACATTTTGGTCATTGTTTCTTCCCAAGGGCTCAGAGTGATTAAGATCTGATTGAGGCAGCTTGGGGGTGTGAGTGGAGGCAACAGTATTGTTCAAATTTCAGTTCCCTTGGCCACACACACTATTTATGTCTCTCTGATTGTCTCCCTCCTCATGCAGGGAGCTCTTTGCTGAGCAGAGGAAACAGCCTGCTTAAATCACAAGTGTTTCTCCTGGTAATGTTGCTTTCTATTTGCTTTTTTTCCAAAGCCAAATGCATTCACAAATTGCTGCTAACTTCTGATGGAAATGCATTCATGTGTATAAACACTGTACAATTATACAAGTTTGGGACCAGAGAGGAATAATTCTAGCCAACCAAAATTAAGGAGAGTTTTAGCTACACTTGGMATAATTGCCAGTGCCCACATTTGCCAAGGAAACAACTGGTATCCTTTTTCTGAAAATTGTTTGCCAAGTCCTCAATGAACTTTGGATTTCTTGTTTTAGAGACTGGAAAAACAACTTAGTTTAAAAAGTGCCACACCTGGAATGCATTAACAAAGCAGAGTACTAGCCAGGTGCTGACTGACTGGCAAATCATGCTATCTGCTGAGGATTTTGGGCTTTCTCAAACTGTTTCGACATCTCCAGCTCTCTTGTATGTCTGATTTTGTCTTGTATTTCTATTGCCTACAAAAGTCTGAGTGCTGGGCTATCAGCTGTGCTCAGCATTAGTGCAAATACAATAAAAGTTTATCTCTGTGGGTTATTTGGGAGTGCTGCTCCAGCCCCTGGCACAGCCTGGATCCACATCTCCCCGGGCCCACTGCTCCAGAGCAGGGGGGAGTGGCCGTGCAGTGCTGGGAAGYGTTGGATGCTGGCTTAGAAAAGGGTGCCATCTACTGAATTCTTGGTACCACTTCCTACAGTTCTGWCAGGTTCTGTGCTTCTGAGCTCTCTGCATGGTTGGTTTGTGTGGCACCAGGCAGAGTGATTACAGTCAAAACAGCAATCTGAAATAAAACTGACAAGTCAGGGTCGAGCTGAGTAAAGTTGTCCCTACTTTTTATCAAAGTATTAATGGATATTGAAAGTGGTCCAGGAAGACAGAAGAATCTGAAAAGAGGGAATTCTTTTTCCTTTGCTGGCATGGTACAGTGACTTCACATTTACCTAAAAGGAAAAAAACCACATTTATAATTTTTTACCAGTGTGATATTTAGAATAAGCTTTTTGYCATGTCTTCATATGGACTGTCAGTTCTGTCCTCTTCAGTGATTTTATTTTCTCTCACCTCCAGGGATGCCTGAGAGCCAGGGGAAGGACAGTGAGAGCTGCAGCAGCAGCAGCTCCAACACTGGGGACTCAGTGGCTTCCTTTGGACAGGTCAGTTCCTTTTGCCCAGCAGGGAAATGCAAGTTGCATGCCTACACTACTGGAAATCTGCTGTGCATGTTTATTCCTTTTCCACTTGGCTATAGTAAGGCTGGAATCATGCTGCACCCTACTGTAGTTCACATTTTTTCTCTGCAATAGTCTTGGCATGCCTTGAATTATGATGAATTGGTCTGGATTCTTCTCAAAAGGTTTTTTACATCTTGTACCTTAAAAGTGGGTCTCATTTTATTCTCTCTTATTCCCAGATGGCCTGAGTCATGCTTACACATATTCTCAGTACAGGTTCAGAAAAGCCAACTGCTTTCAGCTATTAAAAAAATMATTTTGAAAAGTTGTAAAATTATTTGAAAAAAGAAAACTGTATCTGGACTGAGCAGAGYTTTTGGTGGTGAATTCTCTTCTCCCTGATAGGCATTTCTCCAYAGTTCCTGAATGTGGCACAAGCTTGTGTATATTCCCTTTTTCCTTAGGCTTTTAGTTACAGGTTTGCATTCTAGAATCAGAAAATGATCAAATTTTTACTGTCAAGTTTAAATAGAACTAAATACAAAATAGAGCAGATTGGCAGGAGTTGGAATTTATATGAAACACAAACACACACTATAAAATTCTGTGTTCTGCTGAATTGTTAGAGCAGCCAGTACATGCATACACAATATTTATGATTTAAGTGGTCAAACCTCTATTCTGTCCCACTTCAGGCCATAACAACACGAGATGTTTAGTTCTCAAATCCTTAAACATACATTTAGGCTTTGCTACATTTTGTAAATTGTATTTCTASGACAAACCTAAACTTGCAACACTTTGGGCTTCCCGTGATTTTGGTGTTCTCCAATGATACCAGTGATGTTGGAGTTGTCCAGAGAAATTGGATAACTCAAGAAATTCCTATTTAAACTATATTTAGCTCAGCTTTCCTGTCATCCCTGCCCTGGTGACATGTGGCAGTGGAGTATGGTTCAGCTTCAGTTCTGTTGGAGTCTTTAAATACAAGTTTCTTGTTGGTCACAGAGATACTATGTTTWGGTTTTGAGCAGTAATGTAGAAAATTCTATGTGTGTTTGTGGTAAGGATTGTTAATGAAAAATAATTGCTGCAGCTCAGTAATTAATGCCTGGAAATAGAACAGTCTAAGGCATGTAGCTACCCCGAGGTGCTTCCTTGCCTGTTACACCCAGTTCAAACAGTGGCTGGTGCCCATGTGGGGGGGRGTGGGATGCAGCAGTGCTGTTGGGAGAGGAGGGGAGCTGGCACAGGAGCTGAGATGTTGCTGTCCTGTTCGTGCCAGTACCAGTACACGGCCAGCGAGCACCGAGCCATCCAGCACGCGCTGCGCCAGAGGCTGGGCCCCGACTACATCAGCAGCCGGCAGGCAGGAGGAGGGCAAAAGGTAGGAGCAAACACGATGTTCAACTCCATTCTTCCCAGGAAAACTAGGGTTTCAGTTGTTAACAATATTCATTATTTTCTTTTGAAGTTCATTTCCCTCTAGTAGTTTAATACGCAGATATGAATGCAAAGTGAGCAGGGCGTAAGTTCTGGCTTTTATTGAGCCACAGATTTTCCTTTTACACTTAAAAAGAGACTCAATTTTTCAGTGCTTCATCTTTTACAAAGGAATATTTKTCTACTTGTGCACCACTGAGATGTTTTCCCTATTTTTCCCCAGAATTGGAAAACATTATATGAGTGGCTGCATTTACCATCTTTAGTGCCCACTCTGCCTTCTGTTGATTAAGTCATATTTGTTGTTATATTWATCCCCACCACATTTGCTGGAAGAGAGTGCACCTGAAGCTGCACCATCAGCCTTTTATTCACATTATCTGAACCTTGAATTTAGCTTGGTTTCCTCAGTGTAAGATGGTATGTGTAATCTCTGTTAAAAATAAAGTGTGCAGAGATGTGTGCACAAGGCTATGTATTTATATATATATATATATATATATATTTATGTGTATGTGCTCTTCTTTTCAGGTCTGTTACATTGAGGGTCACAAGGTCATCAGTCTGGCCAATGAAATGTTTGGCTTCAATGGCTGGGCTCACTCAGTCACTCAGCAGAATGTTGGTAAGGGTTTCTTGGGGGCAAAGAAGTCTTTGSTTCATAGTTTCCATCACAGAACATGATTGGAAGGCACAGGGATCATTGACTCCAGCTCCTGGCCCTGCACAGGACCCCCCAAGAGTCACACCCTGTGCCTGAGACCATTGTCCAAATGCTCCTTGAGCTCTGGCAGGCTGTGCTGTGCCCACTGCCCTGGGGAGCTGTTCCAGTGCCCAACCATCCTCTGGGGGAAAAACCTTTCCTGATACCCAACCTCAGCCTGCCCTGGCACAGCTTCAGGCCATTCCCTGAGGTCCTGTCACTGTCACCACAGAGAGGAGATCAGTGCCTGCCCCTCCTCTTCCTCTCTCAGGAAAGCTGTAACTGCACTGAGGTCTCCCCTCAGCCTCCTCCCAGCTGAACAGACCAAGAGACCTCAGCTGCTACAACTTCATCACTTGAAAGCACCTGGGCACAGGCATGAGCAACTTCCAGGTGTCTTAACAGTTAGTAAAATTGAGAGAAATTGAATAATAATGGAGCTTCTGTTTTCCTTTTAGATCTGGCATAGTCATTATTCTGAGTGTGTTTATTATTCTTGAGCTATTCTAATCAAGTCTCTGATCTCTATGGGTACACTTAGTCAAGAGTAATTACAATTAAACATTTAACACTCAGCAGTCCTAAGCCAACTTTCATACTCACCTGTAATTTTTAGACTCTCACCAGTTGATATTCTCAGTTAATATTCCCCTAATCTTTAGGGACCCATTTTTTTCTGCAGATTTCTCTTCTAGCTAATACCCAGTACTGAGGGTTTTACAACAGAAAACTTTGGGAAAATTTTTCAACTATAACATGTTCAGGTCATCTTAAAGCTTCAGCCTCTTCCATGCTGATGGCTGAAATAGTGCCTGCCAGAGGAGTGTTGTCCTTGTTTGCAGATCTGCTGTGCTTATGCTGAAGACTGGTTGTTGAAGTAGGTCAAAGCAGCAGCTTAAATTACCTTCTTCCTTCTCCCCCACCTTCAGAAATCTTTTCTTAACCCAGGCTGGTAGATTCTAGAAATAGAACAACTTACTTCATTGCTTTCCATCTATTCTGCACCACGGTTTTCTTTCCCCCYTTTCAGTCAAGAAAGGACTGACATCCTTCAAACTTCTACCTTTCTCAGATAATGCCATAACCATTTATTCCTTAGAAATTCAGGCTTTCTGCAGACTTCTGCTAGATGATAAGAAAGAAGTTACTTTCATAGACAACAGTTGCTTTTCCACTATTGATTTTATACATTAACACTTCAAATATCTCCTTCCAGACTTCGTTGACCTCAACAATGGCAGGTTCTACGTGGGTGTCTGTGCTTTTGTGAAAGTTCAGCTTAAGGTAAATGGTTTTTTTTGTTGGCTCTGACTGTAGCTGAGCAATTGCCTGAAGCTGTGGATGAAAGTCCTTGCATGGGTCAGAGCACAGTCCTGGGGTACTGCCCTGCATTAGGGAACCTGCTGGTGTCCTAAACATTGACCTTGCTGTGGAACAAACAGCCAAGAGCAAGTACYCAGGCTTGGGAAAGCACAGCACCTGCATGTATAAAATCCTCTTCTATTTGAAATTGTACTGCAGGATGGGTCCTACCATGAAGATGTGGGGTATGGAGTCAGTGAAGGCCTGAAGTCTAAAGCCTTATCCTTAGAAAAGGCAAGAAAGGAGGCAGTAACAGATGGACTGAAGAGAGCCCTCAAGTAAGTGAAGATCAGCAGTTGCCCATTTTCAGAAGTTCTGTGGGATGAAGGGTTTCCAGTCTCAGTGAGCCCTCTTGTTTCTCAGGTGCTTTGGCAATGCCCTTGGGAACTGCATCCTGGACAAGGACTACCTGCGAGCCGTGAACAAGCTTCCCCGGCAGGTGCACTACAGGGGCTGGCCCTGCTCCTGCAGGCACAGGCCTCTCAGTGCTSCTCTCAGTGCTGCTCTCAGTGCCTCTCATTCCTGAGGGCTCCTCAGACCAACAGCCTTCCTGGCAAACAGCTCACACACACAGAGCAGGCTGTTCCTCAAGTGGCGCCTCAGGAGCCACCATGGATCCTGCCTGCTCCTGCTGTGCACCAGCTGGGGGCAGGAGGCTTCCAGGCAGTCACCTGCCTTGTGGAAGGAGGGAAAAGGAAGCCTTCTGCAGCTGCTGATCCATGGACTTTGATAGCAAAGCTGCCTTCAGTCACAGTAGGACTTGCCAAGCTCTGCTAGAGGCCTAGAGCTGCAAGGCAGTCCTGTCAAACACTGTAGGAGCAGATCCAAGGTGACACCTCACGAGGTAAAGATGGCCCAGGTCTCTGGTTTGCCAGGGACATCGTCTATTAGAGGCACTGCCACTAACTTGTAAGGTAGCAGAGCCAAAACATCCCATCTTTAATAAACAGGAATGGTGTACCTTCCTCAGAACTCAGCAGAGGTTGGCCTTGCCCTATAGCACAAGCAGGAAAATGGACTGGTAAAAACAAACTCACTCAGCAACAGCCTTGTGGGGCTGTGAGAAGCTGTAAAATCCTGTTCTCGTTTGCAGAGCACGTGGGGAGACCTCACCATCTGCCCTGCAGCACTGAACAATTAAACCAACACAAAGTCACAGGAATTCAATGATTAACTGATTGAATTACTGGGTACTGAAAGAGCATTTCAGGTTTCTAACTTACTGTTCAGCTTAGAGCAAACAAAACAGATTTTTAACCAATGCTTATTTCATTAAGTTGATGATAGAAATTTCTGAACCTTTCCTTTTCTCTCCTTGACCAGGTACCCCCTGAGTTAGACTTGATCAAAGCTAAAATGCAGGACTATGAGCCTGAAATAGAGCAAGCAAGATACAGCAGCTATGTGGAAAGGCAGAATGCAGCAGGGAGACAGCCCTGTGAGGTGACACCTGGCTGTAAGCCTGGCCAGACAGAAGCTGCTGTTGTGACAGCAGATCAGAAACAGCCCRATGCTCCCAGGTGAGACTGCTGTTATAAATGTGTTTTTTAAGCTGTATTAGAAATTACTGGGCCTTTAAAACATGCAGACAGCTCGATTCCAAAGATGCCATGAAGCACTAGGTCAGKGGATTTTCTTTACTGTTATTTCTTAATGACTTTTTTCTTCACAAGATGCAATTGCTGAGGTGCTGTTTACCTTTGTGTTTGTGGGTGGGAGAACAGGAGCACAGACTCCTTGGCCACGGAGTGTGATGCCACTTACCAGAGGAAACTGCGCCAGAAGCGGCTGCAGCARCAGTTCCGGGAGCAGATGGAGAAGAAGCAGCAGGTCCCAGGAGTCACTCCCAGCAGCAAGCAGGGTGAGCAGTGGCATTCAAACCTGGCACTTTCCATCAGAGCTGCTAGAGAGAGAGCAGGCACAGGTTACCCACAGTGCAGGAGCCTGGCCAGCTTCATGTCCTGTTGTGCTGTGCCATCCACACACCTTTGAGGCCAAAGGCAGGAGCATTATCATATATTCCCCYTCTGTGTTYCAAAAGTGTCAGGAATGTCAGCTCYAAAGCWGCATCATTAAATCTGCAGCTTTCCAGTCACCCTAAAGCAGCTGAGGCTGYAGCACTGGCTGTGGTAGCTGCAAGCAAACAAATACTGCCCGAGCTACTGATACATTGCCCTTGGCTCATGGGGAAGTCTGGGGCCATGTGGTAGCAGGAACA
>JACDOX010000030.1:1548011-1712564 GCA_014549065.1 Cardinalis cardinalis
TTGCTCCTCAGATGTCATCAGGTACACAATGTTACTTCCCACGTTCTGCTTCCAAGCCTTAGCCAGCTCTAGGACAAAAGAGGGTACCTGGTGGTAGTGCTGGCTGTCATTTCAGACTTGTGCTCTGCTAAGAAGGAGTAAAAGGGTGTTTCTGTATTTCTGGTGTTAATCTCTTCCTGTKTTGCCTCCTTGCAGCAAAATCCGATGCTCCTGTGAAGCACAGCACTCCAGCAGAAGTGCAACAGGAGCTGGCCATAGAAGAGGAGTTCTTTGCAGGTCAGCCAAAGAGTGATGAGTAATAAAGTGTTAAATCATTGTCATTTAAACCAGGTTAATTCAGAATACAGTGKAAGGGTAAAAGCTCTGAAGAATTGGAATAACAGAAGAGTGAGTGTGATTCTGACCTTAACAATACAAACTTTGCCTGAGTGGCAGGGAGATGATGTCCATCTCTATTGGAGTTTCACTCAGACTTTTCAGTAGAGTTGTACACCTGTTTGATAAGTCCTTTTCCTGAGGTGATACTGCACAATACAGAACCTGCATTGTGTGTCTTTTCTCAATATARCCATGGATATTTTGGTCACACATTGTGGTGCCTGCACTTTGGTGAAGGGCACAAGGGGCAGGACCCTGCTGCACAGTGATGTCACATTTGTATTTTCTGAAAAATCCCTTCACCCAGGATTTTTCTCCTAGGAAGCTGAGAAGCCTTAGAGAAAAGGGAAACAACTTTTATCTCATTTGCTTCTCCTGTGTTTTGCTGCTTTGGAATGTGTTTGGAGACTGTTTATCCAACAGGTGATTGTTTCATTGGATTCTGGTGTGAGTTGTTTTGACTCATTGGCCAATCAGTGCCAAGCTGTGTTGGGACTCTGGAAAGAGTCACAAGTTTTTCATTATTATCTTTTTAGCATTCTGTAAGTATCCCTTCTGTATTCTTTAGTATAGTTTAGTATTCTTTAATACAATATAGTATCTTAAAATAATAAATGAGGCTTCTGAGAACATGGAGTCAGATTCATCATTCCTTCCTGCCATGGGGGTCCCTGCAAATACAATACACTGACATAAGAGAAGCTTTAGAGTTTAAATTGTATAGTGGTCACTGCTTGTAGGAAAAGAATGTGCTGCTCTTGGAACTACTGCCCTTCCTGTAGTACACTACTGTGTCATGGATCCCCTTCTCATTCCTTCCAGATGATCCTGAACTTTGGGACATTTCCTTGGAGAGCACTGACCTGAAGGTAAYGGGTGCCAAGATGTCAGAGCCCTCAGCAGCTGCACAGCAGGCACCTGAGACACCCCGTGGCCACCAGCAGCTGAACACTCGCTGCAGGACACCCCACAGGGGGAACCAGCACAGAGCTGCTGCCAGGCTGGCACAGCTGCAGCCCCCTGCTGCAGCCCCCAGCACCAGCTGTGCCCCCCAGCACACCCCAGGTACGTGCTGCCACAAGGGACCGAGCTCTGGCTTCACTACTGGGGCTCTTGGGAGAATGGGAAAGTCCAGTGGGAGGAACATTCCTTTCTTTTGGACCTGGCTGCAGAAGCTGGGACAGTGCTCTTGGAAAACTGCTTTTTTCCATCCTACTGTCCTATCAAGGAAGAGTTAGAATTGAGGAACCTACTTAGAGGCAGAAAAAATATCCATTTCTCACTTTCTCCCTGTGTGGCAGGGTGCAGCCCCATCAGGAGAAGTCAGAGCTTGAAGAAAAGGAGACTGGAACCTACGTGAGGCACGKGGTGGGATCTGTGCCTCTGTCATGGATTACATCACAAGGCTGCAGCTGGCTTTCCAAATTGTGTCACATGGACTCTGCTGYGCATTATAGTGAAGCAACAGACAAGAACTTCGTGTACTCTCAGGTTATTATGTACTTCAGATGCCTTTTTCTATAACCACACCATTATTTGTGCTCCTGCAGCATGAGACTTGTGGCCATATTACATTGGATATTACCTGTAAATTGCCTTAAGCAGTAACAGAATGGATTGTTAAAAATGAGCTGCAGTTCACAGCTTGTCTCTCCCTCGGTGCTGCATTCCAGCACGGAGATTTTCAGTGCAAGGGGGAGCAGGGGGTTGTGGCCAGGGGACAGAAGGTACAAGCTGTGGCTGCACACCCGGGTGACACTGGCGGTGTCTGAGGTGCATCCCCTCCCTTTTCCCCGTGGCTGCACGGCCGGGTAGAGCCCCTCGCCGCTGTTCCCGTTGTTCCCGAGCCCTTCCCGCGATCCGTGCAGCGGCAGCACCTCCGGCCGTGCCTGTGCCTCAGGGCAGGAGCGCTGGGAGCGCCTGCACAGGGCAGCCCCGAGCCTGCTCCGATCCTCTGGAACGTGAATGGGAGCTGCACCGCTGGTTTTAAATAAGCTTTTAACCCCTTTCAATACAGAAATAAACATGAATTTAATAAACAAACCCTGCTGGGAGCTGTTGGTGCCTCTCTGCCCTGCTGAGCGGCCTCACAGGAGGCACCGTGTGCTACAGCTGTCAGTGCTGCACCTGCACAGCCTCCTTTGCTTTAGGATGGGCAAACAGAAACCTCACAGGGGTTCAGAGGTCACAGCAAAGCCAAACGCTGCTTGGGCCGTCCAATTAGCAGGCCAAAGGAAGAATTTGTAAGCASTATTGGAAGAGCACTCCCTTACCCATTTCGAGCAGCTCCGTGCAGGACAGGGAGGGGTTCTGCTGGGCGGGCCGGGTCTGTTCCCGTGGATGCAGCTGCAGTTCCAGGCACCGCCGCGGCAGGGCTCAGGCCCGTGGCAGGAGTGGTGTCACCGTCCCCAGGTGTCCATGGGGGCAGCCTGGTACTGCAGTGCTGGAGGCAAGCAGAATGATGCCACATGACTGCAAGTTAGAGCTGAACCAGGAAAATTTACACAAACTCCAATCCTGAAATCAATTTCAGGTTTCAAACAGGACCTTACTCYCAAGGTTTGCCTCACTGCTCTAACTGTAAAGACATTTGGAATATTCAGCATTTATTCCTCTTCCTCCTACTCTGCCTTCATCACTTAATCAGTCCTTTTCCCTTAAAAGGGACTATCTTCTACTATCCTCTGTCCTTTACTATCCTCTTACCTCCTGAACAGGACAAAGGACAGGAATTGACTTCAGTGTGGAAAGACAGGACAAGCTGTAACTAACGGTTATAGATTACACCTAGAAAACAGTTCCACATTTCTCTCTACTTGTTTCTGGCCAGTTCAAGTGTGCTGCCTTCAGAACAGCTCAGGGAAGCAGCACATTCCACATGTTTGAGTCATGCCCTTGCTGTTGAAACCATATACCTGCTAGGAAGGGAGCGTGCAGACCTTCCAAATCACTGAATTCAAAGCTGTTCCAAACTTCTGCAATGGAAAAAATTAAAAAGTCTGTAACAAGAATGTAACGGCCTCAGCTTCCTTGGCTCTGGAAACGGCAAATGGCTGTGCCTCCTCTGACAGAGTCACTGCAATGAGTCTCTCGGGATTGGTCCCTTTGAAAAGGGCAGGAAAACTTACACTGGGAGCTTTTTTTGCTCTTCGAGGCTTGCGCAGCATGAGTCATAACAGAAGCCGTTCTTAAAATGGAAAGAAATGCAGCAGCAATTAGTGTTTAGAAATACCAAATTCCTCCTTGCGAGAAATGACGCTCGCATTTAAAATTTCAAAGGTTTATCAAACCCTAACAAAATTACACCAAATGACTGAAAAAGGAAAAATTACAGTGCTGGGAGTCTCCATGACCAGCAGCCATGTGCTCTTCTGCAAAATGGATGTTCTGCCTTTTATAATACTCTTAGCCCCTCCCAGAGTTTTGTCAGTCAGCTCCTTCTCTGAGGAGGAGCTGTGAGGTCCTGCTATTAMGGCTCCTTCTCCCGGCCCTGCGGGATGGGAGCACATCCCTGCTCACATCCAGCCCCGAGGACCAGGCAGGGGGCAGCAGAAGAGCCGGAAGGGCCCYTAGGACACCGTGCGCATCCCTCAGYGCCAAAAGCAAGCCCAGGACCCACCCCAGGCACGCCCTCCCTCAACCTCTGCTTCCACGRGGACAGCCACCAGGTCGCGTCTGCCGCAGCCGTGTGCATTGGCAACTTGGTGACAGTCTCAGCCATGAAAGCAGTGACAGCTGATCCATYCAGGCCACTCCCCTTGCCACGATCCATTTAGGAATTACTCTTTGCAGTACCTTGTTTGGGAGTATCCTGTTAAAGGCCAAAGGCTGCTCAAAGACTGGTCACTGCTTYTGAGCAGTTGAAGTTCTCATTAAACTGGGTTTCTTGTATTTCCCGTGACAAACTGGTAAATCGGGTAACAGTCACATCACTGCAGGGCCAGGACAGAGGGGCTGGAACCTGATGTTCCACAAGAAAACCCACAGCTCAACCAAAGCAGGTTTGGTTTATTTGCATGGCTTCATTCAATAATCTACAAAGGTAACAAACGGCGGCACGGGGCACAGTCATATGAGGAGGGTTCAGTGCAAAACACAACTAACTACGGCCAGGGAAGCCCAAAGTTTCAATTAATTTTATTTTTTTTATTTTTATTTTTTTACAGTGTACATTGTTAAATAATGTAAAGAAAACGCTTGTAATTCAGAAACAGATTTTATGTGGAAAAAGATACTCAAAGTGTAATATTAAACAAAATAATTTAACAGTTCAGTAGCATTAGTTTATTCCTCTAGACTTCAGTTATTCATCCACAGGAGGAGAGGGAGGGAGGAAAAAAAAAATCAATGGTAAATAAAACCAGTTCTTGCATAACATTAAGTGAAAAAACGACCTCAAACTTATTAGATCAAATTTAAATAACCATGTGCTGCATCCAGCTGACCAGTTCCTCTGCCACGAGTATTGCCCTTGTCTCATTACTGCCTCAGCTCTGTCCCGRTCCCGTTTCCCTGGGTGTGCTCTGCATCCATCCTCATCCTCTCAGAGGTTCCCGCCTGGCCTCAGCCCTGGGCCCGCAGCTCTCCTGCTCCCCCTGGAACGCCCCAGACCCCGGAGCTCAGCCTGCGCCTGTCCCACGGCACCGCCCCTCTCAGCCTGTGCCCGCCCTGCTGCCAGAGCTGCTGCTGGACAGGGGACAGGGATGGAAAGCATCTCGCACGTTTCTTTGTGAAAACAAAAGCGGGAGAACAGCTGCACACACAAAACCTCCCTAGTAAAGCCCCAGCAGGGAACAGAGCTCCGAGATTAAAACAAACGTGGACAAGTAACAGCCCTGTGATGCACCGGTGACCTCCTGCCAAGCGCCAGGAAGCCACACCCTCATCCATCACAGCTTCTTGCAGCACTACATAAATACTGGCTGGTATCATTTTGACTTTGAAGAGGAAACCAGTATTTCTTAAACACAAAAAAGGGAGAATGACCAAAGCAGAAGATACAGTACAGGTACTAAGAGGTGACAAGTGACAGACAGTGACAGTCCTGGTACCAGCTTGAAATTTGTTAAGAGTGAACAAAATTGTAAATCCTCCAAGTAAGACAGAGGAAACTTCTTGATGCCGGCTGCTTCAAGTACATCCATTGCCGGCAATGGACGTTGCACCAGGACAGTCTGTTCCTGGCTTAAATGAATTTTACCAAAAAAAAAAAGGTAAGAAAAGCAATCCCAGCAGACAAGCCCAAGCCAACGAGCAATGGCACCTCTCCCTCAARTCACATCCTGACCAAACATCTTTTCCACTTCACAGCTGGAGTCAAACTGCATCTTATGTTGGGCCTTTCCCAAAGATACACGTTCTCCCCATCCTCTCTCCGTTCCTGACCCAGCCCTCCTGCCTCCAGAGCCAATATTGGTTAAGTCTCGTTGTAGCTTCACCTGCATCCCTCCGTCCCAGCCCACCTGGCCCCTGTCACCCCTCACCTTCGGCTCTGCCCACCTGGATAAGTTTTCCCACACACAGAACTGCTCGGCCCCGCRGCCTCGGTGACCTCCCTTCCTTCCACGCTCCTGCTCCAACGTCCCGGGCGCTGGGCACAAACATCCTGCCCTCACCTTGCCCTCTGCCCACCTGGGCTCTGCTGGGAAGACGACGCTAAACTGCAGAAGCAAGAGAAGTCCAAGGCACTAAAATATCCAGCAAGCATACTGGGAGAACAGACAAGTATTCAAGTACATTAATTTATACAATTTTACATTCACATTTATTTATCTAATACAATGAAAATACAAAGGAAAAAGTTAAAGTGTCTCCAATAAGTATAAGGATATAGCTAGCTTTTTTTCCCATTTTTTCTTTTTAACTTTTTTAACCCTCTATATTCCACTCATTTTTAAACTACTGTTGTCCAACAACATTTATATAATCACAGTGTTTCCACATCAAAACTGATGGTAAGTACATGTCCGCAGGGAACTTTAAAAATTTTTTTTTTAACAATTTAAATTGCTCTAATGCTGCAGTCAAAGCTGTTAATATCTTACTTAAAGCAGTAATGACCTATCAAGCACGGGCTGCACCACAAGTCCATTCGTGTGCCCCATCATTTYAGAGCCAGATACTATTGACTGGGGAGAGGGAGAGGAGGGGAATTTGGACAGCTTTTTCTGGATCTTGGTTCTTCAGGAAGAGGCGAGAAGCATGCTAAAGCCTCATGCTAGGGTTCAGCTCTCCCACCTCCACACGTGTGGATTCAGCCTCCACCCAGAAATATTTAACAGCAAGACTGTATGAACTGACCCCCTGGCTTCTGCTCACAGCTCTCGTGGCACACGAGCAGCCCCCCTCGGTGGAAAGCACTGTCCCATCACAAGGATGCTGATCATCCTCCTCCCCCCTCCAAGTGTGTGGGGAAACTCCCGCTACAGAGAGTCGACAGCAATGGTTGGAAAAGAGAAATTCATTCCCAGTCTGGCAAGCTACCAGTTCATTGCAGCACTAGTAGTGATACAGGGCCCCATCTCCCTCCCCATGTCCTGTGCCGAGGTGTAGCCAGCAGGGTCTCTGGGCACGGCTAAGTGGTCCGCAGGTTGGAGCCTGGAGGGTTGCTGACAGACTTTTGCAAATTGCTGATGTTGAAGCTTTGCAAAGACGWGGCCCCCACGGGCTGGAACTGGCCGAGCTGCGGCGGCGCTGGCGCCCCTGGCCCGCTCCAGGGCGGGGGGAAGGACGCTGCTGGGAAGTACTGCTGCGGGGGGCACATGGCCTTGCTGAAGGGACCTAAAGAGGTAGCTGATGCTGCAGGGATGGGTGTAGCACCCAGGGAAGATGTCATAGAGATACAGAGCTGACCTGGTGCCGAGAATTTTCTTGCCATTCCGGGGCCCTGAAAGGTAATCCAATAASCAAGAGAACTTTAACTGTGGAACTTTAAAAACCACCAGCCTGCCCCTTGGTCTACAATGGGTATTTACAGGGCAGGCCACGGCCCTCCCTTTTAGATTTCCCCTCCCCTTCCAGAGCAGGCAGTACACCCTACACGTGAAGAGCCAGCCAGCAGTGCTCTAGAGCTGCTGTGCTCCAGCTGTGTTTGAAACCCCAGGGAGACAGAAGGACACCCACAGCTTCTCACCACCCCCCTCAGGGGTCCCAGCTCACCTCGTAGTTGCTGTGCCCTTTGCCAACTTTCTTGCCAGAGAGGTTCATGGCGTCCCGAGCCCAGTTGTCCACCAGCTTGTGCAGGTCGTCGGTGAAGGTGCCCTTGCGGCTGGAGGCGATGGCCGTGGGCTGGCTCTGGGGAGCCTGGCTGTTCACTGCAGCCCCCACTGTGTTGGTGCTGCTGGTCCCTACAAACACAAACACAGCCATCACACTTGGATCAGCGCTGGCCTGCCTCTAGAGCATTCAGTAACTGTGGTAATGGCACACCAGGAGTTAAAATGCCATGCAAATTAATTCTGAGCTTCRATTCCAGGACACACTGAAGTGGGAACTGCAAGGACTCCTACAGGCATTTTCTCAGAGTGTTTCACAGATGGGTTTACTTTGCAAGAAGTGCTGCAAGTGGTCATCCTAAGAGGGGAGTGGCAGCAGCCTACAGGTCTTTGTAGGAGAAAAAGGACATTAGATTTCAGCACTGAGTGGTAGTACAGGCACGTTGCTCTCTCATCCTACACCTTTCAACCAGCAGCAACCACTACTGGTACAGGTCAGTTCCATCTTGGAGGACAATGCTGGATGCTGAATAAGGAGCAGTAAAATCAGCATCACCAGCTGCTCTGTAGCAAATTATCTTCACTTTGTGAAATGAAGAGAAAAATTCACCCAGTTTACCAAAAAAAATAAAAGAAGAAAAAAGCCAAACAGCAACTGTTGTTTCCCACAGCTGCCATACTTATGTTCTTGAGGATAACCAAATGGGACTGTCTTCATCCACCAAACGGCCAGGATCTGCAGGGAAGGTCTGCACTGCATTAAATTTTGCTTTTTGTCTCTAAAAGCATTTTTTGCCATTATGTTCAGATTTCCTAAGTCAGAAGAATAAGCATTTGAGGTCCAAACAACTAACACAGCTTAAAGAAGGCAGAAGGGAGGTATTCCTCAGACAAGCTGGCAGGTTTCTCTTTTCACTGCAAGAACACAAAACCCCTTGATGTAAATCCCAGGTTTCAGTTCTGCTAGAAAGCTTGCTGAACATTATTCTGTGGGGGGGAAAACCAATCTAGAAGCCTTGTTTTGGATAGCCTTCCTCTGCCACTCATATTTTTAAACAAGTAACTGCACTCCAATCTAGGTTTTTAAAAGGCAGACCTCATCACACAAAGCAAAGAAGTCATGTATTACCTAGGATCCTAAATTCCCAGCAGTACTGCAAAGTATCCTCATTTACAGCTGTGCAAGTGCCAGTTAATCACTAGAGCAGACTCAACAAAATCTGCATCAGCAGGGCTAAAGACAGCACTGCTTGCAAACACTCATCCTCACCTATTCCTCAAGTTCCTCAAATGTTTCTACTTGCTCCCTTAGGAGACTGCACCTGGGAAATCCATGAACACCTGAGTTTATGGCAGGCATTTCTGAAGGGAAGCCATTCAGAGGTGGATCACAGAAATGCCAGCAATGAATATCACCCAATGACAGAATCCCTGTCTCTTGCCTGGCAGTTCCTTCATCTGTCCCACTTTCCCTGGCCATCAGCCACATTCCTTGCCACCACTGTATCAAAGAAAGAACTGGTTCCAAAGCCCTGCAGGAATGTTTCGTACTGAGGAGTGGATTAGGAAGGTGACATACTTACTATGCAGGACAAATAAAGTGTTACTGCCTCTAGTAGTGCTGAGGAGGGAAGGACACAGATTGACCCCACCAGTTCCAGCTCAAGCATGGAAGTGGCTCCTGGGCTGGTACCCACAGGAGTTGTTAGTGGGGGCACACATGCAAGAACACAGGGCAAGGGAAGAGAAAGGTTTCCTGRGCAGGGAGTGAGGGGCAGCACTGATGGAGAGGAGCAGGGACACACTGGGTGGTGCAAGGAAAGTCTGCTGTGAAATACCAAGAACCTTAGGCATGCATCGTGTGGGAAGGGCTCTGCATACAATCATTTAATAAGAGCAACGATGTGAAAGGTAAAGTTAAATACAAATGAGGCAAAAGCAAGGAAGAGGTTACTTGTGGGAGAGGGAACACTGCCAAAACCAGTAATAACCACATTCCACCATGAGGTKCATGCAGGAATTGACACACTTGCTCTCATCCTCTTCAGGATGGCCAGCATCCACTTGTGCTATTTCACATTTCCACTTWAATCACTAAGCACTCTGGATCCTGGACCTACACCAGAGAGCCTCCTCAGGTTACAGAAGGGGAAGAGTCAATCAAGGCACAGACTATAGCACATTCAGCTTAAGAGATGAAAGATCCTTTAAGGGAATTCAAGAGTTTTCCAAAGAACTAGATTGGTTCAAGGTGACAAAGCTGCCAGAGCTTTGTCTCCCAGAGTGGCTTTGTCAGAGAGCTCCCRTCTCAGGTAAAAGACACAGCAGCCAACAGCATCAGAGCTGAGCTCTCACCTAGGGTCCATTTAAAACTGACTTCTCAGGAATTTTACATTTGAGCTCTGACACACTCACTGCCTGCAGAAACTGCCATCCAGAAGAGGCTGAAAAGCAAGTGCTTCAACTTGTGGCATTCATGGGAACAACCCCCACATTCCTGCTCGGTCACAGCAGCCATCCCCAGTTCTGCTCTGACATGAGGGATCTCAAGTGAAACAGGCTCTCTCTCTCCAGCCCACTACCTATAATGCCTTAATTCTGCTCTTGGATTTTTTCCCCCATAAACCACAGTCAAATGACACCTTTTAAACAGTCTTAAGTGACATGTGCACACACAGGCTTTTCTGAACATCTCTTGCTTTGGGAGACACACTGGAGATCTCTGATGGCTTTCTCTTGGGCTTTTAAAACATTGGAGTGTCTGCAATTGGATCCATCACTGAGGTGATAAGCCCCATCAAATCCCAAACCAAGCAGCTGCTCTGAGCACAATTCCAGCAGGTTACAATGAGCAACTGACCCTGATGTCACTGTCATTAGCAAGAGCAGAGCTCCACAGGRAAGGGGAGGCTCTGCCTGCCTCCACCTGGCTGCAAGAGCAGCACCAGACTAGYCAATATTCTAAGGACAGAGCACACATTAGAGGGCATAACACAGACAGACAGATGCTGTGCTGGAGACAGAGTCAGGGACATAAGGCTTCAGTGACCAGGAAAAGCYGATGAATAGATTTACAATCAGGAATTGGAGATAACAGAAATAAGATAATTACTACAGAGCTGGTTGCAAGGACAGACTTTTTTCACCATCTTCCCTGAAGCACAAAGAGAGAGTAATTTGTTAAAGATAAGAGAAACAGTGAGAAATGTTTAGTATCAGGAAACATTACAAAAAGCTTGGTGAGAAACAGAGGACACAGCACAGCAGGGCTTTAACAGTCACTACTGGGACATTCTAGACAAACTCAAAGACTTGTCTGACAGTTTAATCACAAAGAGAAGAGGCCCAGCCTCCTACATTTATTCTTCATAATTCCCAAACCATTGTGAAGAATGTCAGGAGACACTGAGGTCACAACTGTTCTCAAACAAACAGTCACAACTGTGGCTSTTATCACAGAAGCAAAAGCAAGGACATCTTCCATTTTTGCCGGGACAYAGGAAGCATTTTACAACTATCAAATTTCAACCAGCAACAGATTTATTTGATAGGTCAAGTGCTTTTAGTTTGTCACCCTCTTTTCTCAGATGTGTGAAAACAGYTCAGACATTCCCTGCCAAGCTGTACCACTCTGTTTCTCCAGCTGCACAGTTAAAAGCATCAATCACTGCACTGTTTCCTCAACACCACTGATTCCAAGCCAGTATCTTCTCCAGCTGTCACTCTCCACAGCAGCAACAGCACTTCAAGGACAGGGCTCCAGGAAGCAAGCAGCCTGCAGCAAGCCAGGTRCCAGGCCAAGCTGAGCCATGCCAAGTACTACCTGCTTTTACAGGACAGCTACAACACTCTTTTCAAAAGGAATCTGTTTCCCTTAGCATCAGTCCCAGAAGCAAGAGATACACATGCCAAAGGACACTTATAGCCAATTTACAGCAAGCCTAGGCCTTGGAAGTAAATTATACTCTCATRTATTCAGTTCAATGTCAATTCTAGAAACAGACTGGCTGTTCTTCATATTCCCTTCCCCTAAAAAAGGACAGGCCAGACTCACCATTTTAAGTTAGCTTTGATAAGAATTTAATTTCTTCCAAGAAAGGAATGTTAAATCTGGATAGTGCAGATGTCAGTGCACACCTGCACATTAATATACACAGCAAAAACATTTAAAGCTGCTAAATTTGAAAAACTAAATCATTTTAGTGCTTAGATCCCAACTCCAGTGAAGTCGGTTGGAATTAGTGCCAAACTGAACAGCCAGGAAGACGTTTCCCTCCCTTTCTCAGAGGATGGGGCTGGTTCATTGCAGCTGTCTCTGCAGAAGGGCAGGCCCAGCTCCCACACACAGCCCTGGCTCAGCTGAGCCCTGCCAAGCACAGCAAGACAATGATGCAGATGTGTGGTACTGCCATGCAGTGCAGCAGCCAGAGGGCTCCTGACAGCACCCCAAACTTCCTCACACCGAGTCATTCCAGAGGGTGGGAAACAAAGGTCAGACATTTAAAGGGTCCAGCCTGCAGAAGCAGCATAGGAGATATTGCAGCACTCCCAATAAAAAGCATCACACCAGCAGCCTTRGCTCAAGCATATTGTTATTTCAGCCACATCAGAAGTTTGAGGCTCTCTTCTAAGTCTGGCCTAAYGTAAGTACAAATGAGAGGATTCTGAAAAGAGCTGCAAGCTAGCTTGTGAGGGCTGAAGGATGTCTGGAAATGTYTATTTACCCACCTTTACTGCTACTTGTTTTACATTTAATACATCTCCAACTCRCAGGAAAAACTTCTAAACCTGAGCCCATTAGTAGGTAAGGTTCTTTTGAATTTGCCTGGAATTATTCTCTAATTATTTTAAAACCCTTTAAACACTTGGATCTTTAGCTAGCCATCTCTTCATGAACACAAGTCGTCACTACAAGCTGCCTACAGGTGGCATCAAAGCTCTGCACTGTCACCAGCTTTGGGGACACATCCAACTTGTGCTGCAAGCACACTGCCAGGGAGGGCAACACTCCCCCCACCACTGCTGAAGTGTCCAGCTAAGGGACAACCTGGAAAACAAATCTTCCTCCATCTTCCACTACAAAGACTATCCCCCCTACAAGTCTCATGYCATCTAACATATGCTGAAGCAAAATTACCAATGGGCCTTGCTAAGTCTCCSCAGTTTGCATCATTTCACTGACCTGCCCTTAAAGCTTCCTCTCAAGAAACTTTCCTTCTCATTTAGAGAAAATGAGTGCTTGCTACAGTGAGTTCAACAGCAGAGAACACCTAACATGAGAACCCAAACTTCTAAAGGTGTGCTAAGCGCAGCTGAGCTGAGCCATGGGATGGGAGGGAATACAAGATGACGGATGAGGATGGGCTGCATGAAACAGATCCAAGCAGCAGAAACAAAAACCAAAAAGACAAAACAAAAACCAGACAAGGAAGGAGTAAAGGTGTTACACACAAAGAGCCAAGCAGGGCGTACTCAGAAATCGGGTCCTCCTGCCACCAGGCTTGAAGGTCACTCTCTCAGATGCACAGTTAAACTTCGCACAGCCTGTGAGAAAACAAGAACAGGGAGAACAGAGAAAGGAGAGGAGAGGAGACAGAACACCACTACAAGATGTTAGCAACTTGAAGTTGGAAGGATGAAATGCAATCACGACACACAAGAATAAGTCCCAAAGTGCAGACCAAGGAGTACAGAGACAATATACGGAGTGAAGAGACTCCCTCCAGCACCTCCAGACACGAGGCCAGGTTTGCACTGCTACTCTCCAGGACATAACCCAACTATGAAGTTGCAATCTATAGGAAAGCCAAATCCTGGCAAAAGYACCCAATTTTTAAATGGTACTGCACACCTCTGGATGCAGGGAGATGATTCAAGTAGCTCCAAAATGCCTCAAACATTTTCTAATAAAAACCCCTATAGAAAATCCTTCCTTAAAATCTGTTTCCGTTTTCTGTGTGCACTTCTTCAGTTTCAGCAAAAACACACATTGGAATTGATGTATTCAAACTGTCTATGGCAAAGCTTGTCAAAAAGATGTGCAAAGGGGAAAAAAACCTTCAACAGCTAAGTTCAGATAGGTGAAGGAATCATCCCCTAATGACAAGCAAAAAAAGCCTTCCTTACTGAATAAATCAGAGCTGTGCCTGAGAAATTATTTGATAACATACTAATAACAAGCTACCCACTACCTGAGAAACCTGATTACATGACCAATTTACTACTCCCACCATTTCATCCTCCTACACTGACTCTTCTTTCCAGGATAATTCACAATTAAAGAACATGAGCCTTTTTTTTTTACCTTTTACTGTTAAAAACTCCATTGACAGGAACAGCCAAGCCAGCTAGGAAGTCTAAAAGAACTAAGACTCCAAGTCTTTGGAAACTTTGAACCATTTCAATTATCTGTTAACATCAAACCTGTTCTGCCTCTTCCTTGGTCTGATTTCCAACCCCCCTATCTCACTGGTCTCTTTTCCTCTGAGCCAACACCTTTCCCAAGTCAGCAGAACTTGGCTGCTGCACCACCCCACTGCACTCTCTTGTGTTGTCCTTGGGCTTTCAGACCTTCAACCACCTCACACTTCCCCTGAGTGAGAAGCTACAAACCCACTTGCAAACAACATCCTTATCARCCTCCACACACAAGCTGGGGACCCCAGAGCCACTTTACTCCAGGTATTAAAAATCAAGTGTCATGAAGTCTAAAATTAATTTTCACTGCTAATGACACCAATTGCATTTGGAGTCTTACCTTGGCCTGGCGCCGAGAGGCTCGGTACCGAGAGGGCACCGTCACTGGTGAAGGCAGAGTAGAGATTTTCACTGGAAGGTGAAGGTTTGAGGGGCTGTAACAAATGGTTCTGCCCAGTCTCTGGCACACTGCCAGGAGGATGAAGGGTCTGCTGAGGGGGCAAGACTGATGGTGCACTTTGAGCTGACAGGTTGCCTAGAGGAAAAAAGAAGGCAAAAAGTTTTGGTTTGCATACATTTTTGAACCTGATCAAGCCTGACAATCCAGGCAAGAGAAGGAGAGGCAGGGGGAGAGAACTACTCCAGGTCCTGAGAAAGCAGTGAGACCAGAAAATTCCCATTTTCAGACAACTCTGTTGTGGTTTATGTGCTCACAGAGCTCCTTCATCACACAGCAAAACAGAAATGAGCAGCCAGGGTGAGTGGACACAGAAATCTCAGCATGACATGGAATTACCAAAGTGAATACGCAAGAAGCAGTATCAAATATTTCTGCTGGCACTGCTGGCCCTCCAACACTGCTCCTGCTACGGGATTAGAGAATGTCCAATTACCCAGAGAGTATCTGTCACCCACGTCACTCAATCAGTAAACAGAACTAGTTCCTGAGTTCTATTTATCAGAAAAATGGTCTTAGTAAGAAAGGAAGTCTTGACAATTGAAACTGATTCTCAATTTGTAAGTACAACAAATCTTCAATTCCATGAAAAAAAGCCACTATTTTAAATCACATCAACTGTGAGTTGCTGCAGTCTAAGGACATCAGTAATTTTATGCTTAAGTGGTACTAAATTAGAAAAAAAAAGTCTCTGCAGATGACTAAAGAGACCAAACCCATTCTGCAAAATCAGTTTCAGGAAGGAACAAGCACAGTTTATCTTTAAAATCAAACTTTTCTGCCATACTGTAAATTGACACTTTTCTTCCTCATCAGAGCCCAATGACTAATATGTAAAAAACACAATCCACAACTTTAAAACTGCTCGTAGAGAATAATGTCACAGTGCCTTTCAGTGGACTGAAAAAGTCCCAAGCAAGTCTACCAAATGGCAAAAGTAATTTCAAAAATAATAAAAGAAATTCAGGGAGGAACTGGTACACACACATAGGCAYTCTCCTCCAAAGAAAAGACAGAGACACAGATCTAAGAAAGAGAGATRGTACCTGGTCTATTTTATCTGCTAACAATATTGGAGGAAGCCTTACCTGATAGCTGAGGGCTTTTATGTCCCTGGGAGCTGCTCCGACTGGACTTGCTGCCTTTTCCTTTCGTAGGTCGTCTCCTTCTTCCTGACAGGGGKGCAGCTGGGGGAATAATTACTGCAGGTGGAGCCTTGCCCAGCTTCACATAGAGTGACTCAATCTCCTGCTTCTGGCGGCTCTGCAGCTCCTGGATCTCTTTAAGGTGCCTAACAAGTTACAAAACAGTGGGATTTACAGGAATTCTATGTATACACATAGCTGCAAACAAYTCCTCCCCTCCAGTCAAGCCTGAGCTGCTTCTTTGGTCAAACTCTCAAACATATAAGAAAGTAAATAAACCTTTTCCACTAAATAATAACCACTGAACAYACATGGCAGAACACTTGCCATTTTCCAGTGTGCTCTAGCCCTGGCTAGAATTCCAGAACTAAGTTCTCAACGTTGCAATCACAAAACCAGAATAAACAGAAGTACAAAAAAAGCATTCAGATGCTACAGGAATAGCTAGRTTACTCATTTTCTCAGACATATGGCCTTGGAGACTTCTACACTGGTAACGCCTTACAATTTGCTTCAGAGCAGTTGCAAACACAGAATTTAAAACTGCCAGCTACCCTAAGAAATAGTTCAACTTTCAGTATAAATAAATTAGTAGGTCACATTGCTTCACTTCTAAATTCTTCTTCTGAGCCAAAAAGGTCTCTTCAGGAAAAGAACCATTAGAAAATGCCAGAAATGCAGATCAGAAATGCAGAGACTTGTGTGTCATTTTCAAACAACACTAAGTTYTTCCCACAAACTCCAGTGATATGCAAATCTTTCTTAGATCTGCAGTCTTATCCATAGTGCAGCTGGCTATCTACATACAACAAAGGTTACAGGGTAGAAAATTCAGCCCAACAAACATGTATATTCCTCTTTTGTTATAACTGTATACTGCTTTCCCACTAAAGAACCTTGCTTCCCACGTAAATGCTGACAATGGCTCCTGACACTTAGCAAAGGCKAAGGGAAGTACAGGTGAAATTCATATCAATCCTGTTACATTATTCCATACACAACCACCCAAAGGAAAAGCCTTACTTCCATCCAACCATTACAACCACCCAAAGAAAAACCACCCTTACTTCTCCCGCAACCGACGGAGTTCCAGCTTCAAGTCTTCATCTTCAATATCCGACTCATTGTCACTGCTCATGTAGGAAGAGTTGAAGGAGTTGCTAAGGCTCTGAACAGGGAGGCTGATCTTTGATCCCAGGTGCTGGACAGAGTCTGGGCTCCCTGAGCCATCATCCAAATCCTTAGCCATGCCACTGAGAAAAGCAACCTCCGGATCAGAGGATGGACCATTCATTTGTGGGGACTGCCTCGACTCCAACTCTTTCTTCGGAGCTGCAGCTGAAGAAGCAACTTGTTCCAAGCCCACAGAGAGAGGAAGAGTCACTGGCTCTTTCTCAGCACAGCTGACCTCATCCCGAGCCTTGGACACGGAGAAGCGCCCCACTTGATCCGTCGCTGTGGTCACCTGGAAGCGCCCAACCTTGGTGGCCTGAGCRGCATCTGCCAGCGCGGGAGCTGCCCCAGGAATGCCATCCACCACATCCAAGGGGGTGGCAGCCACAGCCCCGCTCTTCCCAGCCTGCTTCACCAGCGTGCTCTCTGGGCTACTGCCAGAAAGGCTTGAAGAATCACTGGAGGTGGTTTCAAATTGCACTGGCTTCGTGTCAGGTTTGTCACCCTCTTTTAGCACATCATCCACTGCCACCGAYACCTATAATAGAAATACAATCATGCACACTTCCTTCGTTTTTCCTTAACGTGATGCTTTTATTTCCCTTAATGGTAAGATGCATCTGAGAGGGGAAAATAACTCATTTCCTAGGTATGCCACAAAGCAAGCCACTGCTTCCCTCCAGGCAAAACACTGCCACACAAAGCAGCACTTCTTGTAATCTGGAGGATTAACTCCAAGAAACAGCAGCCTCAGATGGGGCCTCCTTCACCAAAAMGACATAATATAGTGAACATCCCAGCACTGTTAGTCAAAGAGCAGCCCAACATTAAAGACCAAGACCAACACCTGATGAAACCCTATGTTCACAGCTCTAGACCTGCACAGACTGTGCAATCTCTGTCCTGAATGGAAACAGCATCTGCAGACCTGCTTTCACAATCTCTACGTGGACAGCAAAGTCCTGCACATGGAACACTGAGCTGGCACTACCAGAAACCACCCAAAGAGGCTGTACCAAGAGCCAAGTGAGTTTAGCAGCTGGTACCTGAAACCGTCCCATCTTCAGCACACTGGCTCCTCCTGCAGCACCCACAGCACCGCTCTCTCCATCACCTGCTGCCAAAGCTAAGGAAAAGGAAAATGGGATTAAAACAATAATGAGCAACAAATTATTTGAACTCCAACCATTTCTTCTTATGTACTTCAAATTCAACTATCTGTTAACTCCAAAGAGGCTTCTAGACTCAAAGCACCACATTAATATTAAAATGTTAATTATTAATGTTAAGTTTTTTTAACATTATTAATGTTAAGTATTTTTGTACAAAGTTTCCCTGCACAGTGTATTTGCCAACACTACACKTTTAGGCAACAAAAAAAGCACACTGATTTCAAACAGAGATGTGAAATAGACAAATCAAAATAGAGCTTTATGAAATTGATTCAGTACCCAGAATGACTACCTAAATTCCACCAACACTGGGAACAACTTATTCACCGAAAAGGGGCAAGTTGAAGAAATGCTATAAACCACATTTACTCAAAGCAGTCTATCTGAAGCTCTCCAAGTTGGACTCTTAGGTGTCAGCTCCTAATTTTGTTGCTCTGTGCACTGGCAGTATAGCGTTACAAAGCTGAGAAATAACATTCTATTTTTAAATCAGTTCTATTGGACAGCTTGCTCTGTTTATTAAGCAACTTCCCAGTTTGCTGACCTTTACCCTCTAAATTTAAAAGACAAAACCCAACTAATTCTATAGCAGACTAATGCATTCTACATTATAGTTCACCAATGTCCCAAAATGAGAGTATATAATTTATTTTCCTTCACAGTTTTATTGGCTTCTGAAGGTTTGTTACTCAACTTCAGAAGCCAACACATGTTAAGCAGTGTTTACTAGACAGCTCAATAAAAAATTTCAGCACCATATTAACAGCTTCTTTTAAAAATAGAAGATTTCAAAAATGAAAACAATTAGATGAATACTGATAGGAAAATCTCAGATTATTTTGCAATTGTTTGAATTCCCTCCCAGTAACTCAATCCATACAGATTTGAAAGCCATTGATCATCCAAGAGTTTACAGGTGATCATCCACTCAACCTTCAGCTGTTCTAAAGCAGAAAGAAGGAAATCTGGGTTTCTTACCACCTTTCTTAAATTTTCAGTAGTTTAAGTTTGGCTTCTCTGTTCAAACAGAAATGAAACACCCTTAGGGTAAGGGAGAGGTATCCTACATGTAGAACACAGTGTAATGACACAAAATGGGCCCTACTGCTGCTGCCAGGMACATAACACATGACAGAAAACAGTTCCTTCATGTCCTGATGCTGTACCTTAACAGCACAGTGGAGATTCTTTGTGAGTCTTAATTTAGCATTTTGGACAGCTTTACCTCCTAAATGAGTCACTACAATACACAAATATCTATCATCCCCCCTCCTCATGGCCTACAGGGGAAAATTTCAGTCTGGCTACTAAGAATTAATAAGATGCCCTCAAGGAGGGCATTCCATGATTTAGCAGAAAAGGCTATAACCTTCCACGTGGTTACTCTGTTCACTTTTGATTTCTATCTCCATGCTGAGAAATCACCTAAAGTAATCATGGCTGTCTTACCATCCTTCAGACTCTGTGTTGCTGTGGACACTGGCCCAGTAACCACTGTTGATGCTACTGAGGGCACAGACTGCAGATTCAAGGAGGAAAACAAAATAAATTAAAATACTCAGCAGTTTCACTGAATGCCAACAAATCCAACATACTGCATGTTACATAATTTTTTGCTTCCAACAGGGACAAAGTATGACACATGAAAAGACAAATGCAAGACAAGAGATTTTACAGGCCTTATAACCCTGAGGCTGTGAGCAGACCACTCCTTGGCCTGTGCAGAAATAATGCATAAATAGCCATTTGTATTGTCAGTCACTGTCTTCATTCAGTATCCAAAGCTCTTTAACAGAGGCTTTTAAAATTTCTGATCCACACTTCAAACAGCCCTACCAAATTAAGACTGACATATCACATATTTTTTTTTAGTGCTCTTTCCCCTTATTCCAGAGTCACTTCCATTTCTAGTTTGGTGACATCACCAGAAAAGTTGGAATAACAACTAATACCAAAAAACAGCCTCAGGAAATTACATAATCTATTRCAATATACAGACTTTCCCGATTTTGGTTGACTCAGTCCTACAAACTGGAAGATGACTCTGAATATTTATTTTTAAAAGTCTAAATACTGGTGTAGTGATATTAAAGGCAGTGACCTAAGAGTATGACTTTGGAAAAACACTGAGGTTTTTCAAGACTACTAAACTGCCAACACTGCAAACATACACAGGCAGGAGCAGATGTCACTGGGACGGTCTCTGGACTAAGGGTTCTTCTCAGCTGAGCATCCAGATCTTCCAGAGGCTGTTGGGACTGAGGAAAAAAAAGAGTGAAACAATGTCCCAGCTCAGGAAAAACAAAAGCATTGTTGAGAAACACACATATTCAATACTAAAATTTAAAGCAATCAGTACAGCTTCCATATTTCTGTCAAGCTTCCTTCCTACACATTTAGATTTAACGTGTATAGCACGGTAAGACTTGTTTAAAAACAAAAGAACATGGAAATTAGGTGGAACTTAGGGGAAAAAACCCTCTATAATATCACTCAAAATCAATCAACCAAGAAAAAAACACCAATCCACAAGTTCCCTCAGAGAGGCTAKAGAGATGGATTGACTTGAAAACGATGGAGAGAGGCAGAATCTCTCAAGTATGCTTATTACTTAGATTTCAGCTGTTTCAGTTAGAAAATAAAATGTTTTTCAAACTTGGCCAGTTGGAYTGGGGAGAGGAAGAGAAGAACATTTAACCTAAAAATATCTAGAAGATWAAAAAAAATCCCAAAGTCTCAAAATGACTAAATTAGGGCCATGCCCTAAGATACCTTGGAAGAAGAAAGTATTGTCAGATACCATTAAGCTGCAATTCTGACTCTACAGAACAGAAATTTTCTTCCGAATTTGAACATTAATCTTTCCAAGTACAAAAAGAAAAGCCGTATCTGTTTTTAAAACTGAAGCAGGGATCATGACAACATAAAAATACTACTTTCCACTGAAAGTTAGAGGTACATAATAGCATAAAGATGCTTTCAAAAGGTTGCCAGGACAACATTCTTCCTGACATGTGGATTTCAAAGCAAAACCAAAAACCCTAGGAACAATAAAGCCTGTATCAATTCCATTGTACAAAAAAAAAAGCAGAAGATGCAGACTTGTATGGCTCCATTCAGAAACCCAACTGCTTAGTAGCAAGTGAGGTAATTCAATCCAACACTGTAAAATAGAGGGGACATGTCACCTGGAATACTAAATAATTCTCATCACTTATGCTCACAAGAAGATATTTGCTTCAAGTAAACAAATGGCTACCAGGATGATCAGGAAATAAAGATTTCCTTATGGAATAAGGGGACCAAAATGAAACTTGAGATTAATCTAAATACACTTTAAAARGCAATTAAGGAATAAATAGAACAGGTATTTAAGACTATAGAACAGACTGTTCAAAACTGGTCTTGAGATGACGTGTACTCTGTCTGCAAATTACAAGTGTGCTACTAAGGAAAGGGGAAAAGTTGTGTAATCACCTACTAGTGACAGAAGCAGCACAGAAGGCAAGCCTGTCTACTTTAAGACAAGCCAGTAATTTTCCAGATAGTATTATGTGATAGCAGCAAATGCTCTTAACAGTCAATTAGATTTGATCCAGTTGGTTTCCTACAATTTTGTTTCACTCCTAGACAATCCTTCTGAGTTCAAATGAGAAGTGAAATTCAGYAAGTTGTTCGCAAAGGACAAGAAGCAAGGGATCTATATTTGTGACTCTTCCATGCTACAAATCCTGCCAGAAATACCTATGACAAACAGGAAGCTGCCTTTTGCAGTGGTACTGTAGCTTGAGTCATAGAAGTGGCTACAAGCACTTTTGAGCTTAGGGGAAAATACTACTAATATACTGAGTTTCCAGCAATGAAAAGGACTATGAACTCCATATGGCTGATTCCACTTAGCTGTCTCCTGATCCATCTGATACCTGACCATGGGAAGAGTGCAGGTAAGAATCATCACCAAAWTGTTGTTGTCTTCTCCTCAGTGAAACCAYGCTTCAGAAAGAACTGACTAAAAGAGATAAACCAGCTTCTGCCTCTGAAGTTGGGGGGAAAAAAAGGAGTTTTTTGTTGCTCAGTTTAGAGAAAGAAGATGCCCATTTCCTTGCTACTCTCAGGGTAGGAATATGGCTTACAGCTCTAAGATCAAGATGTAAAAATGAACTACTTTTAAAAAATAATTTAGCTGATTAAGCTTTTTTCTTCCAACTTCAGATGTTGTACAAACCACACAGAATCACAGACTGGGTCAGGCTGGAAGGGAYCACAGTGGTCACCTGCTCCCAGCTCCCTGCTCAAGCAGGGCCATCCCAGAGCACGAGGCACAGGATTGCATCCAGCTGGTTCCTGGCTATCTCCAAAAAGGGGACTCCACACCCTCTCTGGACCATCTATTCCAGTGCTTGGTAACCTGCACAGGAAAGAAGCTCTTTCTCATGTTTAGGTGGAGCTTCTGTGCATCAATTTCTGCCAACTGCCTCTTGTTCTATTGCTTGGCACCACCCTTTACACATAAAYAGCCCAGCTAACTATTGTATACAAGGACAGAAGCTAAGCAGAGGAAGCCACTGCTGCATTTCAAGTCGTGTTTATGATAAAGAACTTCAAATACCTTTTTAAAATCTTAAAGCCTAGTCAAATCAGAATGCAGTAATAATAAAAAATAAACAAAACAAAACCAAAACAAATCAAAAACAAATCAAAAACAAAACAACACAAAACAAAACAGCAATCATCAAAAGAAAAAACTAAACCCCAAAACCTCATGAGGAATTCACAAAGGCAATTTAACATTTCCATAAATGTTTCATGGCAATATACAATTTTTCGTATTATTTTGCTACTATACTCTTTTCAAGAAGAAAACAGGTTCAAGTTTTATGCACACATTCCACTGCATTGTATTAAAAAAAAAAAAACTTCAAGTTCAGATTAACACACTAAAACCCCTAAGCCTGATTAGGCACTGGGTACAGCACCCCAAAGGGCGAGAACCACAGAATGGTTTGGGATGGAAGGGACTTTAAAGACCATCCAGKTCCAATGCCCTGCCATGGGCAGGGACACCTTCCACTASACCAGGTCACTCACACCGARTGCTGAAGCCACCCAGGCTACTGCTACAGTTACACAAAAGGGGTTACTCAGTCCAAAGAAAAGAAAACCAAGAACATTAATAACATGCAACGGAGAGTTTAATTGAAACATGCTCTCTGAAGGGAAAAGAAGCAGATAAAATCTGCCAAGTTGTGTAGCACCTGAGTTAGTGAAGGTCCTGGAAAAGGAGGCAGCTGCTCACTGGATGGAGTGCCAGCCGGAAGGTCAGAACCTATTGGGAGCACCTATGGATAACGGAGAGGAAACGCGCGTCCGTCAGACATGGAACAACAGGAGGATCAGATACCAAGCTACAGTCACTCATGTCATACAACAGAAGCCTTAACTTTTTCTTTTTTGTAGAGAATTCCTTCCTGGACAGTTAGCATAGAGTATTTTAGGGACTTTTGCAACCAGATTGGAGRAAGTTTGATTTGTTTTTATTTTATAATCCAGATTATCCTTGAGCAGCCACAATTTCCAGTTTAAACAAGCTGTAGTATCCAGGAACAAAGTATCCTRGGGATATTATTTTCAAGTCTGGAAGAAATGCTAAAATAATTAATCCAAGAAGCTTAATTTCTAAAATGGTGCAAGAATGTACTCAGTCTCCTTACAATAGATCTATGTTAACTGTCCATTAGAAACTGCATGCTTCCAGCAAATTGTTCCAAGCAATTTGACTTGAGAACAGGAACTGTCAGTGCCTGAGGATGTCTCTGCTTGTTGAGAAACAGATTTGCAGAGCTCTCACACCAATRTTTTGATCCATCACTTCTTTTTGAGCCTGAAAGGTGTTGATGACCCACAGAAGGTGATTAGGCCATACAACTGGGTAGGGGGAAGTATCCAGGTTATGCAGAGGAGGTTAGAGAGAGGTTAGGAGGAGGCATCAAAGCCTCCTCACCGGGTCAGACAGCACATTCCAGTTAGTCAGTTCCATTGTTAGGGAAGTGGCAAGTTSTAGGAATTAAGCAACCCATTGCACAATTTGCAATTCTTATTCTCAGCTGTCATCTTGAGGTTTGACAGTGCCCATGAAGTCTGAGCACACACACAGCCCGTGAGTTCCAGCGCACTGCCCCTGTAAGGCTGTGAGCTCTGCAGGACAGGGGGACAGGCCACAGTCTGCTCCAGAACCGGTTCTGGCCTGCAGTGTGTCACCACAGCTCAAAGTAATGCTTTAAATTGCAGGAGTAGCTGCCCAGTGAAGATGCTCTCCCCAGAGTTATCTATCCTGCCAATAATATTTCAGCAGGAACTGGCCAAGTTGTGTTAGCTCAACTTTTCTGTGCAGCAGGAGCACATGTGAGGCTGTTACCTGTTCTGAGGCATGATGAATTTTTAAGCTGTGGTAACTTCATCATTTAGTTTATAAATAAAGGCAAAACATACTTAAAATACAATGGTAAGAGAAGCTGAAACACATTTAACTGTCTGGCCATAAACAACAAGAACACACAGACACAGAGTCTAGCAAACCCCAGAAGACTAAAGCAATAAGCTCCTTAATGCTCAGCAACAACACAAAGTGAAACTAAAATTAAACCTTGCAAAAAAACTATARAGGAAAACTTCAGAGAAGAGGTGGGATTTCTACAACTGACAATCAAAAACTCTCTAACATTTATTACATTTAAACCCAAGTCTCTGTAATTACAGGTTTGCAATTAGCAATTTTCTAACTGTTGCAACGAATACCAGTTCCCATTTTTTTCCAATATTTCTTTTCTAATTTTCAATTTCACTGAAATATTAATGGATGTCTTTGTGTCTAGATTTCCTTATCAACTTTTCTGGCACATATTCCCACTACACCACAGCAGAGACTTTCTACTATCTTTGACAAGAAAGAGTACATGGGAAAGACTACTAATGAATGGAGATGCTGGGAGCATTGGCTCAGCCTGAATTGGCCTGGAACTGGTTACTAGCAAGGCTGGCTAAAGACAACCAACACAAAGTGTTGATGAGTAGAAGAAACCATTACAGAAACAAAAAGAAGAGAGTATTGAAGTTTTTGGTTTGTTAAAAACCTGAAAGTTTCTTCAATTTATTTCAATTTAAGGGCTACATTTCCATTTAAGGAAAGGACTATCAAAATAGTTTAAAATACTGAAATGTGCTGTGTCCCCACACAGGCAGATATTTAAWAGAAAATTTCACATATTGGTATATCTGGTTAGTGGGCAGGTAACAACATCCATAGCACCTCTCAAGTTGTTACTGTGAGTCATTATTTCTTTGTGAAAGAGTGTTTTGCTTGTACAACATGAGTCAGTAAACAAAAAGAGTTTGTTTTCAGGTATCTTCTAAATTTCTCAAAATCCTGCTCTCATAAATCTAACATTTAAAAGGAAAACAGCATCCAGGTATCAAATAAGTAGCAGAGAACTTAAAAAAAACCCAAACCCTTTCAGTCAGGTTCACCCTTGACTGCAAGGAACAGGTTCATGACAGGAAGCAAATTTCCTCTATCTCAAATCCACCACTTGGTGAAATATACACCAACCATCTCAGCCTAGTGGTCAAGTACAAGATAAAAAGCTATTTAAAGCAAGACATCCAAATTCTTTAAAAAAAAATCCCTATCAATAAAAAAACCTAAACAAGCATAAAAAGCAAACATCAGTTGCTTCACTCTTTGGAGTTTAGGAAGAAAAACTAACAGTGACATAAGAGACATCTCTCWGAAGCATCAAACAGAACTGGACTTTTTTTACCCATTAGGGACAAAACAGAACACCTCTTGGGACACATAAAAACAAACAGAGCATAAACATTTCAAAACTGCATTAAATGAAGAAACTTCTTCCTGAACAACTATTTTGCTTTACAAAAAGGATGCTGCCCAAGAAGGCTGTTTCAGCAMGAGCTGCCCATGGACACTGATGCTGCATTTCTTACCGGTACCCTGCTGAGGGGGGGCTTGGAAGGAGAGGTCCCTGCTTTCACTGCTGCTGTGGCCACGCTGCCCGAGGCAGAGATGTAGCTCACCGGGGTGATCACTTGCCCAGGAGTGGCAACTGGAGTCAGCACTGGCAAGCCAGTTGGTCCAAGAGGCAAACTGCTTGGAGGTATACAAGTGCTAATGGATGTCAGGGGTTTGCTTGGTGCAACAGCAGTGGTTGGGATGCCAGGAACAACTGTTGTTTCCATTACCAGAGAGGTCTCCAGAGACACTGACGGATGCACCGTTCCCACGTTGCCGTGCTCGCTGAACAGAGATCGCAGCTTTTCTTCCAGGGTCTTGATATCATCAATACCAGGGGCTTTAGACTGAGCATCAGCATCAGCCTCCAGACAGTGAACATGAGGCTGGTTGGGTAATGGAGCTGGTTGAGGCTGGCTGTGGATCAAAGTCTGCTGTACTGCAGGCAAGTTGGTGACTGGCTGTGGCAAGACACCAGGTAAGGGAACCTGGGGCAACATGGGTGTTGCTCCTGAAATCTGGGGTAGGACAGGTGTTGATGTAATTCCTGATGGAACAAGTAAGGGATGGATCACTGGCTGAGAGACTGAACCACATACGCTTGATGCTACTGAGGATGATAAAGGTGCACCAATTGGCAGAGATAAGCCAGCTGCACTGCAGGAATGCAATTTGTCCAGAGAGTGCCCACTCTCAGGCAGTGACTGTGGAGCACTTACGACTGTTGTTTCTGCCAGACTGGACACAGAGCCACTGCTGCTGAGCTGGGGAAGCTGCAAAGCCACATTCTGAGCCACAGACAGGGCAACAGACGTCTGTGCTGCTGCCATACTACTCACAGGCTGAGGAGTAGACTGAGATGTCACAGCTGGTACAGCAGCACCGAGAGCAGTGACCCCAGGAACCTGGGCAGATGGCAGTGCTGAAGACGATGGGGTGCTGGCACTGGCAGCAATGTCTGCAGTCACTGGCTGAGCAGGCTGGGACGTGGCAGATAAGGGGAAAGAAGCAGGAGCGCTCACGCTGGAAGTGACACCAGTCGATTGCTGTCCAGATTGTGAGGCTGGAGGTGGAGAAATAGAGCTTGGCACACTTGTGCTWGGTGCAACTCCAACAGCTGCACTTTCTGAAGGCAAAGTAACAGATCCTGGAAGAGAAACACCAGTGCTGGAGGAAACAGATACTGAAGAAGTAGCCACAGATGCAGGAGTTGCACCAGTGCCCGCCATGGTGGAAAGTGCAGGTGGAAATGGTGGTATTGTTTGATTGAACACTGGAGGAGCTGTGCTAGGTCCTTCTGACATCTGAGCATGCCCCATCTCAGAGAAAGCTTGCTGCAAGCTCAGTGATGATGCTGAGTGGGAGAGATTCATTCCAGGACCATGTACAGGAGATGCTGCAACTGGAAGAAAAGAAAATTATCAGTCCACCTGAAAAAGTTCATTACRGTATTATTGTCTATGGCTAGACTAAGACCACACTTACTTCTTAGCATTAAAAAAACCCAACAAATCGAGGCTTACATTAAAATACAGAATTAAGGTTTCAGAGTCTTGCAGACAGCTCATCAGCAGTTTTCCTCCAAGAATCCTGCATGCTATGACCCAAATTATGGTCACCTCTTATTAGCACAGACAGCTCCCTACTTCCCCACATACTTTGAGAGGTCTTCAGAAACAGTTTAGTTAACTAACTTCACAGTTTTGATGAACATATCTTAGGCATCAGCTTTTAAGATTTTGGAGAACTCACCCATATCTGAAGTTTCATTTCCTCCAACAACAGCAGATGTGAAAAAGCCCTGTTCTTTCAGTCGGTTCTCGGGGACGGGGCTGACAATGAACCGTCTTCCAGCAGAATGAACAACCTGGGTAAAGGAGCTAGAGGGAACCCCTAAACAAAAAGAAGGTGGATGTTTAGTGACACAGGGTTGCAACTAAATACATAACCTGCAATATGGAATGTGCACTCCATCATACAAAATAAAAAACTTGGCTGCACCCATCCGCTGAAACAGAAAAAGGTAACTGTTGAAAAAAATCACAAAAGACTTACCTATTCTTTGTGGCATGGAAGATGTAGGATCTGGCTGTTTGAACTCTAATTTCTGTAAAGTAAGATAAAATTTAAACTTCTATTCTGAAACAGAAACCCACAAGATAGTTCTTAAAACGCTAGCTTACTGAAATGTGGGCATTTAAGGGAAGCAGTATGTGGGACCCAAGCACCATCACCAATCTAGAGGAATTCTGCCCAGATAAATGTCAGCTACAGTGTTCTTAGAGACTCTCAGCTTAGTGACTGTCATTGTAACAAACTGATCTAAAAATTCTTTTGGAAATCCAACTGATTTCCTTAAACATCCAACAAATAAATGCATGTTCCAAACTAGTTCTGGGTGTAATTAAGGTAGAGTTTCAGGCAAAGTCACTACTTTCAGCACTCAGCAAACAGTTTCAAAACCTGTGTTTCCTACCCAAGCTATCCAATCTCTTAGTACTTCACTGGCTGGAGGGCCTGAGACCAGGCTCTCAGTGTTTAGTGAGCAGCACAGGGTTGGGGTTTTACTGTCCCACCTCACAATAATCTCAAATCCAAGAAGCATCAGCATTTAAGACTGTCTGTTTAGTGGACTGTTAGGAGATTCAGCAGCTTCAGAAGTCTTCAAATACATCAAAAAGTAAGAGGTCTGTTATTTAGCTTTCTAACTTAATTTTAGGCACTCACTCTGATATGAAGCTTTCTCTTTTTGTCTTTTAATTATTGATCTTTGACATCTCTCATGACAGGAAGATTTTATTTCTAGCTAGCTCTACTCACAAAGCCATACCACCCAAAATGGAAGATACCAAGATCTGAGGCAGTCTGTCCTTCACATACCTGTGACCCCGGGAAGAAGCCGTCGTCTTTTGTCCGCATGCTCTCCAAGCCCTGATCCCCTTCTGGCTCCACGCTGGCATCCTCACTCAGCATTTCATCTGCTTTCTCAATAATCTCTCGTACCTGTTCTACAAATGAGTCTCGTTCTGTTGCTAAAATAAACTCATTCTGCACCTGTAAAAGAACAGAGCAACACTCATTTTCCACAAACAATTTCAAAGCAATATACTGAATAACCAGAATTTACTCTTGGTGCTGATGTTTGTCTTCCCTTTGCTGCTCTTTTGAACAAGATGAAAGTGGTGACACCATAGACAAAAACAATTATTTCTCAAGTTATCTCTAGCACAGAATTGTGTGCCCTGGTTTAATCTTTGCTGTGGAGCAACATTCAATCTCACTTCATCAACTGTCACCTCAATCTTTGCTTAGCACAGGGAAATTTAAAGTCAGCAGTCTTATCTTACTGCAATTCCTCCCATCTAATGAATGCAATGTGCATTAAGAGACACATTTTTGAGAACTATAATATAAAAGAAATTGAAAATTCTGTATTTCAAGATGTCTTCTGTGTTTCTCTTTTTCCATGCCATATACAACTTCTCCTCTATGCAGGTTGCACATCACTGATTTAAAATCTGGCTGTGGTACATAAAAGCCAGTATGAATTATGTTCCAAAGASAGGGAGAGAAAGGTTGCTCAGCCTGTCTAATTCCAATACATTGTATTGCTTTATGAAAATAACTTCTCTTGCTTATGTTGGATAAAACTGGTTTAAACAAGTATACTTGGTAGTTAGAAAGACCAAATCATATTCTTGATTTGGTCTAACCCRTGAGAATATTCTGTCTCCTAAAATTATGCATGGAAAAACTCACAGAGACAGTCCATGAAACAGAAGTAAAGCTGTCAGTCATAGAGTCTCTGCTGGAAAAGAGAAATAAAGTGCCTTGAGCTTCACATCAAATGTAAAGCTTGAGCTTTACATCAAATTCCTGGGATGCTGGTTCAAGAAAAGGAAAGTCAGGCATGATGTGCTTATATCAGCCTCTGCAATGCAGAATACTAGTTAAAGAAATCTTCAGTACTTTAAGTTTAGGACCAACAGGCAACTATATGGGGTATGCCTAACAATATCACGATTAAAAGGAAACAAAGTCTTGCAATCTAAAGTTTGCTCAATATTCAAGAGGGAACCAATGAGCACAATGTTCCAGTTCACATGTTTAAATTAGGTTGCACACTTTTAACTATGTGACTGCATTCTGGATACAAAGTTCACTTATTTTGCTTCTACTCATCTTCAAATATTTGTAGTTTTTGTTGCTTGGAGAGTGTGTCTTAGTTTTGATTTTGCTTGTTTAGTTTTCATAAATCAAACACGCTCTTATTTCTTCATAGGATCACTTTAGGTTTAAGGTGAAGAAAGACATCTGTGTACTCTCCATATTTCCTGGTACACGACCTCATGTTATTGACTGTGCTAATATCTGTACTTAGGCAAGAACCAACTTCTTCCTCTTGCTCAGAAAGCCATTAGTGGCAGAGAATTTCTCCCATGTGACTGGTTTGGCTCCTTTTGACAAGCACAAACCCAGCACACACCAATTCAGATTCTGCCACCTTTCTAAGCAAAAGATAGAGAGTGCATAGGTGCCCAACAAGCTGTCAAAAGATACTGTGTTCTGTCACAACCCCCCCTCCAGCTTCAGTAACATTAAAACCATCTCAGGCTCATTTAGGCTGTACCAGACCAAAAATAAGAGTTTWAATTAAAAAAAAAGAAATGGGAATTCTATTCTACGCTACTCAATACTCTTATTACTCTTACTTAAATGTATCTCTATGGGACAAATTCCTTCCTGTGCCTGGCCATCATACATTGAATGGAGAAACTTTTTCTTTTGATAAAAGTCAAGAGCAGCATCAGTCACTATGTATTTTCAAAAACCAAAATACAATTCCCCTTTCTTAATTTAAAGGCAGAATCTTCCTATTATAATTGACAACAATGGTAAAATGCTTGAAGTATAATAAGAAAATCTAGCAATGCCTGCCCTTAGAAAAGCAAACARTTTTTTTAACCTGGCACTTCCAGAAGGTTGCCTGCAGCTTTGAAAAAGTCAGATTGGAAAAAAAAACCAAAACAACAACCAACCAAAAAAACAGAAGCAGTTTTTTCACTTGATAAAAACCTCAATTCTAAGGTAAAAACTGACATAAATTTTCATGTGACTTGTGCATGCAACATTAATTAATAACCAGACTGCTAAACCACYCTGTGCCAAATTTCTAGCTGTGGTTGTGCACCAATAAGGTGAACACACCATGCTACATGGGAGACCAATTCCACACCATAAACAAAAAAATACAACTGACTGGAGTCTCCATCTCTAAAATACATCTCACCATAATTGTAGCTATTTCCTCAGGGTTATCACCATCCAAATCAAATTTGAAAGTAACCATTTTCCGATTGTGTGTCTCCAGCTGGCATTCCACTACCCGATCACCTTTGTTGGAAACCTAAAGCAAAGAAAATAATACTTCAAACCAAAAGCACAAGAATCTAAGTTTGCTGAGACAAACTAACATTACTGGTATAATACAAACATGTTCTGTCTTTCCAGTCTAATAAATGGTGCCATGTAGAGCATGAGTTTTGTCTGAGGATACATYGAATATTCTGGAATAGTCTGTGCAACCATTAGTAGCTTAGCAAGTCAGTTTTGCCACATCTAATGCTCCAAAAAGCTCAGATGATATTTGGAATGCTTGTAGAGGCTTAAAAATGCATCATTACTRCTGAACTGTCCCTAAAATAAAAAATACTCACATTTAGAATTCTCAGTTTTGGCCTAGAAGTCTTCTCATGGCGGGAGCGGCTGCGGACAGACCTCCGCATGTGACGTTTCGTTGTCCTCCCCTCGTGCCTTCCACTGGAAGCTGGGACATTCTCATTGCCATCACTCAACCCTGAAGCAACATCAGAATGTGCACTAGAAAAAAAAGGCAACTTCCYGTTAGCTTCCACGCATTCCATAAGYCCAACAATACTCTAAGCAACCACATGATTCTGTTCTGGGAAGTGGCAGATGTGTGTTAATCATTGAGTAGAGAAGAAGAGTCCTGTCAACACTTCGGGTTGCTTAAACAGAAATTCTAACTGTAATTATTCTGCTACACCTCTTGAAAGCTGAGTTGTACAAATCTATCTTATGTTTTCAAGCTATTCRGAGTTTGAATTCTGCTTAAGTGCCAAAAGGACAAAAAACCTGTCACTTATGAKCCATTTGACATGACAAATAAAGAAGTTAATCACTATACACAACCTTACTTATGCCCTCCATAAAATACTCCACATAACATTCTCCACCCTTCATGATCCTAGTTTTCCTCTAGGACCTTTAGTTATTCTCATCCTCAAGAACACTCCCAGTGAAAAAAAAATACTTCTGATGAAAAAATGTATCTAAAGATGATCCACAGCAGTATAATCTAACACATGACATTGAAACTCAGTTTGGTGAAAAGAAGCAGTGCTCACCTATCCATAGAAGAAGCCAGAGGGGTAGACTGAGCAGGCTGTGTTGCTGGAAGAGTCTCTGAAGCAGCAGTCTGTGAGACTCCCTGAGTACCCTATGGATAGAAACCTACAATCAAGAAYCCCCCCAAAGAGTACAGTTCCTCTTCAAGCAACCCAATAGTCTTCAGTGTTTCCTCCCAAACCAGTTGTAAAGCTGAAAGCTCTGCCTTTTTAGAAGTTTAAACAGCTGGCATCTAGGACAGCTTTAGTTTACAAAATACTCTAGAGCAAACTGCAGTGAAGCAAAATGTCATCTGAGGAGGGGTGAGGAGAGGAAACCAGCCACACATCCYTTCTACTGCCACATGTCACTACAGCTGGCCATGCACAGTTTTACTAACAGAATGTGCAAAAGGCAAGCCAATGCAGAACAGAGACAATTCCAATTCTCCCTGCAAGAACCACGCTGCAGGGAATAGGCACAATGACAGATTCTCAAAGGCTATTGACTGCAGCTTGTCTTTGATATGGCAAAAATGTTCTACAGTACTAGCAAGAAGTGAAGTGTTTTACTGCTTTTTGCCTGCAGGATGCACACTCACTTCCCAACAGAACAACCAGTGGCAACAAGGTCCCCACATTGGCATGACATTCTGCTGTAAGAAAAAGGTAATTTAAAATATTAACTTTCAACTGAAGACAAGCACAGAAGGGATTAGTTCCCCACAGAGACACACTGTTGCAGGAGTCAAACATCCAAAATCTATTGTTACATTATATTCCATATATTTACCTCCACAACTGCCTGCTGTGAGGAGGCAGATGAGGCCTGTTGKGCTAAACTCACAGGAGGCTGGGCCACCTGAGCCTGTCCTCCCAGGCTGCCCATGGAAACTAAAAGATTCTGTTCCCCATAGGGCTGCACAACAGGAGCAAGGTACCCTGACTGGGCCATTGCATCTGTGGGCAAGGGAGGGGACAGCACAGCAGAAGGAATACTGGCAGAGGCCACAGCTGAGGAAGGTGCAACATTCGAGTCCCCTGGGTATTGTGGTGTCATCCGAGATGGGAAGCTCTGRAACAGAAACGAGGGAACCCAGTCAGTGAAATGGCAGAGCTAATTAGGAAACAAGACAGTGATAAAAAAATATCAGTTCCAGGAGCACGTTCCAACCTTCTGTACTTGTTCAAGCACTCCCAAAACCTTCCCAAAGAAGTGGAGCAAACTGCTCATGCAGCCAGCATGTAAGTCACCACGCCCAAACAAGCCAATTCCCACTCACAGTCCCAAACCTTAGGCACAACAATCTTTATTTCCCAACTCTTGCAGCTGCCTATACAGCTTAAGATTTTAAAGCCTGAGATTAGAAATGAGCTTGAAGAACTCTCAGGCTGAACAACTCAGCTCAGATGTTACACAACTGCTGCTGATTCTTGAGATTAAATAGCAAAAACACTCTTGTGTTTTTCCTGTCCTCTCGTAATGAGCTGACCCAGAAACAAGGAACACTGCAATCATTATTCAGGTTGTCACTTTTAGAGTGAGTGATCACATAAAGTTGCTGAAGCAGTCTGTGCCCACCAGTCCAGCAGTTCACAACCAGCACCAGGTACTTACGTCACATCCAAGATCCATGGCTGCCTGACTGATTTCTACAAATTCCCTGTCCCACCCCTTCCCAGACTTGGAAAGAAACACTGACATTGTTGAATATGCTGCCATTGATTTTCCTTCCAACACACATCTCCTATTTTTAAAGTTAAAATTTCTTATTTTCTTTTTCCCCAAGTTAACAGATCTCATGAATATATAGCTGTCCTCTCTCACACTGTGATTGAACAAAGCCCTGCACTATGATTCTGTCATTTTAGACAAATTCCAATGCCAAATATGAAAAAYTCAAAACCCACGGTTGTCCAAGGACTTTTTTTCTTCTCTCCCCCTTAAAATGGTTATTTACCACACAACAAAATTGATCCTAGTGGCTTAATGGCTCTCATGTGAGAAGTGAGCTGGCCAGGGCACRCAGCTCAGATCTGGTACCTTAGAAAAACGGGCAAAAAAATGTGGAGAAGAGGTCTGCTGGCTTGCAACAATACCTGGTAAAGAGCATCTCCAGCAGGAAGTGAAGCTTCAGCAGCTTGTCCAATGCTGACTGGCAATCCCACGGCCTGGACAGGCGGCTGCAGGAGCTGCGGGAGAACCTGGCTGGGCAGCTGAGCCAAAGGCTGCATCAGTGTGGGGAGCTGGCTAGGGACACCGCTGGGTCCTACAGGAACAGCGGCTGCTGCAGCGGACGTGGCCAGCGTGAGCAGYGGCTGATTCATGCCAGCTGCCATTGAAATGGGCAGCGACTGGAAACCTGGCTGAGCCACCGTCACATGAGGAGCTGCTACGGGCAACTGAGACACTGGGAACTGGGGAACCGCGGAAGTTGGCAAGGCCTGTCCCATGGGTAGGAAATGAGAGCCAATGGGGACTGACGGGGCAACTGAAGGCTGAGGGAGAGAAGATGCTGCAACAGGTAATTGAGGCTCGCCTTGGATGATCGACACTGGTTGGGAAACAGGAAGCTGGGGAGGTAAAGAAAATAGAGATAGATTTTTTTTTTTTTAAAGCAGGGTTGCGGAAAGCAGAGTTTTACACATTAGTCAAAGAAAGCATTATTCAAGTTACAGCACTCTGTTAAAGTGGCTGGGGAGCACAGTTGGCAGAGCGGCTGGGAAGCTGGCTGGAGTTCCAAACAGTCCTCACTTTGCAACACTTCCCTTGAAGAGCTCAACAGGCTCTTGAAACAGACACCCACAGAGGGTGAAAGAGCAACATTTGAATACCCTGAAGCACTGATTTGTGCATAAACAGATTCAAATTCTCCTCAACTCCGTCCCCAGATCCAAGCCTGCCTTCTTACAGCAAAGAAGCGCAAACCCTACAACAAATCTGTCAGCTTTGAGTATGGGGACTAAAGCAAAGGAGAATTAAAACCCACTGGGCCAGCATTCAGAGAATGGCAGGGAATATGTCAATTAAAGCCAGCAAACGATGCAACTGGAAAGGCAGTTTAGATGAACAAGCAACAAAACAATAATTTTWAAAACAAAACTGCGGCTCACACATTCAACAGAGTTATGAGCCAAAATGAAGCAATATTCAGTAACAGAAGCTTCTTGATCAGGAAGTAAAGGAGAAGAGCTGAGTAAGAAAGATGACAGAATGAAGAAAGGAGTCCTATAGCTCACTACCTAAATGAGTATGTTTTACACATGTAATGGTGCAGAGAAGATAGACAGTGGATGGGAAACAGAGAAATTACAAGTTCCTGAAAATCTGTTGACAATTCACCATTCATCAATATGCTTCCTGATATTTTTGACAATTTAAATATCTTTGTGCATGGAAGTGCTCTCCTTCCCTCAAATTACTCACGACTGCCATGTGTAAAAGGGTTTCCAACACATTTTCAACAAAACTGACAGTTTTCAATACGAATACTCTTGTTTGTATGAATGTTTTAAAACCATTAGGAAAGATGACAAAAGTGAAAGCAGCAGCATATTGAATCTACCAGCTATGAAGAAGAAAAAAATATCTGCTAGAAAGAATTTTGTTTACCTGTGTCCCAGCTGCTGCCTGAGGCATTGGCATGATCTGTGAAGTCTGAGTTTGAGAGACAGTTGGTGCAGGAGTGGTGCTGGCAGAAACTGAGGGCTGCTGCAGCTGGTATTGTCCAGGCTGTTGGGAAGGGGCTGGCTGCTGTGCACTCTGTAGCAGGAAAAAGAGGGAGAAGCTGTATTACCCCCCACAACAGTTTTTTTAAAAGCATATCCTACTTAAATTCTGCTTTTTACTCTCTCCTAAGTGATATCAGTAGTTCTTCAGAATATGGCAAGTCAGTTAAGCTTTAACAATTACTTATTGGCATTACTAATACAATTCCAYTAGTGACACCAAATCTTGCAAGAGAACTCTTTCCTGTGAAACCAACAATGAAGATTSTATAAAGGAAGACAAGGCAGTTAAGAGAAGAGAGTATCACAGATCAGATTTCCAATTAGAAGAAATCATGAGAATGAAGTCTGCCTGTCTAGACAGTCTAATCTGCAAGTCCTGACATGTCTCCCCTTGAACAGGACTGCCACTGCAAGCTCAGGTGGAAGTTGGGGAAAATGGGCGTGGGAAAACAAGCATTAACGTGATTTTTAAAATAAATCTCAGAAATACAATATGTATCTCATAGTGTGTTAGACTGGGTGAGGATTCCTCTGCTGCAAAACTATGGGCCAAATGGTGACAGAAGTAGACAATTGCTCTTAAAAGAGCCATCAATATTCTATACTCTGAGTACTTTAGTCACGTGTTTAGGAAGTGTGATCCTACCTGCTGAGTGTGTTGAGTAGGCTGGGATGGCACCGCAGCATTGCTTGAGGCTGGCTGGCCTTGCACCTGTGTCTGGAGGGGAAAAATAAAGTGAATCAGCTGAGAAAAACTCTATGGTTTCTGCTGCAGGCAGTTAAAATCATTTCTGCCTGGAATCATCTGGTTRGAATAGGTTTCTAGCTTGTCCTTTTGGACCAGCAGACCTTCTGGCCAAATTCCATTACAACAACCAGAACAAAGCASAGCAATCTGGAGGAGTTCTGAACGTCAATTTAAGTCTTCCAAAATCACTAACACAGAAGGACTCTGCAACCCACATGCCCTTCAACATGAGACAGATCAGCCTACCAGCTTCTTCTTCCACTGGTGATGTTTTAAGAGCAGGATGCCTTGGTATAGTAACTGGAAATAGAGGCATTAAGTTTTACCTTTACATGTGTTCCAAACACAAGCAGGTGGGGCAATAAAAGGAGGCTACATGGAAATAAAACTATCCATAAAAAAACAAGTGAGAAGATATGAAGAATTCTAGACCAATTACAAAGTACCCAGTATACATAAATGTCATCAATTTCCTTTCAGAGGCATGTCAAAACACAGGCTARTTATCATTTCCAGAGTCACTACCATTTAAAGGCTACCAAAAATTGGATATGGAGGAATATGAGGGTTAACATTCTAGCTAAGACAATTTTCGAGCAAGCAATGAAAAAAATGGATGAGTGGCATACAAATGAATGTGGAAGACGCAAAGGAAAATGGAATGGACTTTCATTACTGGTTTTGTGGTTGAATTTTTTTTATCAGATCCCAGGATCTGCATCATTGTTTTTGTGACAAGTGYATTTCTTTATCAGCTCCTGGGAGAGAACTAGACAAAGACCTCCAGATGAGTTGCCTGAGCATGCACCACTTGGGTGAACTGCCTTTGTAAGAAGCACATCTGGTGCATATGTATCATATCAGAAATATCTAYGAGAATTCCTTAATGCTGTGATCATTCAGCTTGCAGAAGCTCATTAGGAACATGTCTGTTAAAATTCCATACTTTTCTAATTATGGAAAATTCCATACCTTTCTAATTATGGAAACTTTGGGGAAAGCAGRCTACCAATGAAGACAACCATTTTTTTCTTTGCTGTTTTAGGAGCTTCAGGCTGGGATCTACACACGTGCTACACCCCATTGCTGTAATGTGTTCACATTGACTCAGTTTGAGTTTCAAATTCTAATCTTCTGATGAATTAGGTAAAAGATCCCAGAACTTAAATCCTGCAAAAGAAGTGACCTCTTTTGTTTTCCAAATGTATTTTATATCCATCCAAATTTACCTCCTGAATTTAACAAAGGTTTATGGAGAAAAAAGTTKGCAAAGTTCTTGAGCAGGAGATTCACTCTACAAATTCTACAGCACARCAATTACTACCTATTAGACTAGTGATGAAAGCTGTTCCAGCTTTACTAAAACACCTTTAATATCCCTTACAGAAAGCCTTAAATACTTAGCTCTTGAACTTAACACACAGAGCAAAATTATTCCCTTTCACACAAATCCCAAAGTTGCTAATACTCCAGTAACTAAAACGTCACAGCCCCTAAATCCAAGGACAAAAAGAGGTAAGAGAAAAGTCTACTTATAGTAAATCCTCTCTTTTCACAGAAAGTTATGAGACTTCAGACTAGGAGTGCAGACACAATGTATATAGACACACACCTCACAGTGTACAGAAAAGTGACCACTGAAAATGCAGATACCACACATGCTGATAAAACATACATCTCCAAACTAAGCTTCAGGCCTCAAATTTTGCTATTTAAAAGGACACCACATAAGGCTTATAGGGTGGCAATAACAACTAGCAACAGTTGTTTGTGCCATTAATTAACTGCTCAGCCTGTTTAGCTTTTTCAAATACTTCTTCAACAAATACATTTCCAAATCCATGTACACGTACGTAACAAAGCTCCTTCCATTCCTCTCTTCCCACTTTCTTTCCCCAAGTCAAGAAAAAGCTCTTGCATTTTGGACAGTCACCAAAATAACCTTGTTGTCTAACAAAACATTATTTGTATGAAAGTTCAACCTCAAGCAACACATTAAAATGGCAAAAGAGCACCAAGAGAAACACAAAGCAAGTTGTACTACCACTGCTGATTCTAAGTGTGGAGAAGATACATTTCATTAAAACCACTGTTTAAAAGTCAGCTTGGTATTCCAGCAATCTCCCACCAAAAGAACAGCTAGTCCCAGGAGGAACACTGACCATTTTTACTTTTCACACAAAAGCCCTACCAATACTTCAGCCAAATCTGAACACAGACCAGATGGTTGCTAATGCCTCATTACTTCATAGCAACCCAGTTAAGTTAAAGAGATCCTAGTATAGACTTGGTGGAAAGACACCCCCATGAACGCTAATTCTTACAACCACGTGGAGCCGGTCTAAAAGCAAGGTTTCCCTTTTAGTATGACTTATAAAAAGCAGTGAAATTGTGCAAGKGTTTGCTCCTGTAACCTGAGGATAGGATGTAGGTGGTCCTGATGAAAGCGAGGTGGACAAGGCCTGCTGAGTTGAGGCTCCCTGGGGGAAGCAGATGAAGAGCTGCGACTCCTGCAACACCTTCTGAGGCAGCTGAACAATGGGCAATGAGAAGTCTGAACCAAAAGCAGAAGATGATCCCCCTGTAGGGGGAGGAGATTGGAAATCACCAGCGTCAGAGGAAGTCAGCTGTGAGGAATCACTGGAGTATTCTGGGCTTCCTTCTGGCCAGCTGCGCCTGGCAGAGCCCCCTCTGGGACCCACTACCCCAGCACCAAGATAGTGACACTGCTCTTCTGTCACAGGCTGAAGCCGACCATGCGACCCTACGCCTTGGCCGGACTCCTCATGGCTGGTCTCCATAGAGCCCCGGCGACTCCTGTAGGCCCGCGGGGGTAAAGCCGCCCCCTCTGCCGGAGCAGAGCTCTGCGCGTGCACATGGAACTCAAAGACACAGCTCGCTCTGCCATCGGCACTGTGGGAGAGCACAGCCGGGGCTGAGTGCGGAACAAACACCTGGTGGAACGTCAGCTGAGCTGCCTCTGTGCTCAGGGGAGCTGAAACACTGGATAATGGAGATAGGGGACCCAGCCCAGAATCCAGCCTCAGGCTCTGAACGTGTCGTGCCAGATATGTTTGCCCCGACTGAAAGTCGAACACAGAGCTTTGTGGAGGACCACCTTGCCCATGGTTTGACTCAGAGACCTGCTTCAAATGCTGTTCAGTCACGTGAGAGTTATAAGCTACTTGATCATACTGCTCCGATACCTGTGATGGATAGTGCATGCCCACCAAATATACAGCTTCTGGATGCATCCTGTAGTGAGCATCCTCTGGAGGTGTTGGTCCAGATCTATAGTCACTGTGGACAGGAGCTTGCTCAAACACGGGATTAACTTGCACATGCAGAGGCTCTCCAGCGACTCTCTGAGCTGCTGTGCCCAGCATAACAAATGCCTCTGGAGTCCAATTGGTGGGACTACCACCAGGTGGAACTAAACTCTGGCCAGTCTTCAGCAAGGGCTGGAAGTGGCAAGTTTGGGCTTCCAAAAATGAAGTGCTCTTGCGCCGCTGAGCAATTGCCACCTTCGGCGGGCAGACAGGTGGTGGCGAGAAAGACACCGGCCGTTCATGAACGGTTGGGAAAAATATCTGTGAATCTGGGAACGGTGGTGTTCCCCCACGAGGATGCTGAGGCTGTATTGACATGAACAAGACAGGTAATTCATACATTAAAAGTGAAAGCACATCAACATGCATAGTTCACTAGGCAGTTCTGTGAAGTAACTTTATAGAATTTATACTCAATTCATGGTCAAAAACATACAGTACTTAGGAGATTTAGGTGAGTTGTAAATATCCATTAAATACATCCATGGCAGGCATAGCTACAATTGGGAACATTTGCTGGTGTTAGAGCTGCTTTTCCAGTTCAATTCCAACAGTTCACAAGAAGAAACCCATTTTGCTTCTGACAATGGAATGAGACTTATTGTCATGGCCTATTCATTGTGATCAGTGCTTGAAATCCAATCAAACCCCTGAGGTCACTGCCATATGTGGAATAGGAAATTCAGAACTTGAGAACAGCAACAATGCAAAGCCTCTAATTCGCACTCAGAAGACGACATTAGATGTTAGTACTTCCCRAAACAAACACCACAGTGCTAGTGTCCTGTATGCTATCCAAAAAGCTAAAAGGAAATGTTTTGTAAGAAAATATCATTAAAGTTTATTCAATTAATAATAAGTTGATTAAATTAATCATAATTTATCATTTTAAAATATCATTTAATATCACATTTTATAAGACAAAAACATAATTTAATCGCTTATGACCATAYCTTTTCATATAAAAAATTAGCATTCATTGAAACAAACTTAACTATTGCCTGGACAATAAAACATTCACAGGTTTAATAACAGCAGAGTCCTCAGGCAATTCCACTCCATCTGAGGTACTACTTCAGAGGAGGCTCATCTTATTTAAGAGTTGTAGGGAATATTTCACTAAAGAGAGTTCTATGTAAGAACATCAAACAATTTAGTAATTTTGCATCTTTTCATCTCTGCCTGCAGTACACCCAGAGACAATGTATTCTCTTCCCTAATGGAAAAAAAAATTGCAGGAGCCAGTAGTAAGTATACTGTTCAAGACAAATGGCATTTATGTGCTTTTCAAGTTGCTGTTTCCACATTGTTTACTCTCTCCTCAGCCTCTTTTGTCCGGAAAAGCAGCAGCAAATTTCCATATTGACTGATGCTAATGAGAAGGTCCTACAGATTAGGTACCTTTCCWATGTTCTAAACCTGGTTCCAATCACTTCATTTACATAAAAATGCTTCTCAAAATTTATCTTGTGTAAACTGAAGCTCAAAATTAAAAGGAATCTTCCTCCTCTATTGCACATTATCTTTGCACCTGACTTTCTAAGAAAGATGAAACTACTGCTCCTTCCCATTAAGAAGCAGTTGAAGTGGCATTTCTGATAAGAATTTACAAAAAATATCTCAAAACTACTCATACTTTAAATATCTAATATCACTATCATAGCTAGCCAAAGCTTTAAGAATAAGCAGCCACAACAAGCAGGCTTTAAAAGCTTGTTGTTTTGTGAAGGGCTTAATTAACATTCAGTGTTTACTAAGAAGTTGAAAAATAAAGAGTCTTCTGACTTTGAGTATTAAGAACTAGTCTTCCCTTTACCTTCTGTGGTACAACTGGGTAATTTACATTTATATTGTCCTAAAAGACAAGATACAAGCAGTCAGCCACTGTTTGATAATGTTTACCAGTACTGCTTCACAGAAATAAATAAAAATAACAAAATCAACATTCCAGCAGCACAGTATAAGGAACTGACTTTTCAATTTCTCCCTTTAAATATGCCCAGAGCCCAGGATGTATTTAATGATAACTTATCTTACTGTGCCAGGAGGCAAATGGTAACACATACAGGACTGACAGAGAGGGAGGGCAGGCTGGAGCGTCGATGCTTGCGTGGAGAGGCAGAGTGCATGGGCAGGACACTTTCCAGGGCTTTAGAAAGCTTTTCTGCAAAGGTTTCTTCAGGGACAGTCCGAAGGTAGAAAGGAGAAAGAGGTGCAGACAGCGCTGGTGGTGGGGTGCAAGGAGCACTGAGAGGGATGCAGGACATACAGGGAAGAGCAGGAAGGTGGGGGACACAAACTGACATGCTACGACCACGTTGAGGCTAAAGGAGGAAAACAAAAGTTAAGAATTGAACACTTAAAAAAAATAATAACAAAACCAGCAAAAACTATAATGAGGTAGAAAAGAAATGAAGACATACAATGGAAGGCCCAATATTGACTAATACGTGGTACCACAAGACATGAGAATGCTGAATGAATGTCAGGACACACCGGGAACAGGCTGAGTGCACCTCTGTGGAGCCCAGCTTGCCTCACGTTACTGAGCAGTGTGGAAAGCTCCCTAGAACCCTCATGAGAAACACATGGAAGGCACATCAGACAGAGAATATTTTCTCYTGGACTACAAGACATAGCCCTAGTGTGTGTACTCAAAGCACCTGGTAAGTAAAAACTTAGGTACTAATGAGCTYTCAAACACTGATTAGTTACTAGAGTGAATGTGTGTTTACAGGCACCACCCAGTWCTTCTACTGGAGCAGTCCCTCTGCCTCAATTATGAATTAAATGTATGCAGCTGGCTCTTTATTAACTGAAACTTTACCATAAAAGTTTTAACCTTACACTTTCTACAACACGAGTTGTGGAAAAAACTCAGTTTAATCAGTGGAAAATTCTGTAAAATTAGTCTTAGACAAGCACCTTCCAGATGCTGGGCCAATAAAAACATCTGGATTTTGTAATTTTGCCACAATCCAGGTCACAGGTCCAAATCCAATCAAATCAGAAGAAAWAGAATAAAGTTTTGAGGTGGGATTTGCATTTTTTGGTTCAGGGGCTTCCATTATTGCTTTTTTTTTTATGGGGGCAGGGGTTGTATTGTGTTTTGCTGTAGGTTTTTTAAGTGAATGAAAATATATTTTTAAAGAGGCAGTATACATTTCTTAGGAAGGTAATCCACAAAATCTTAAACTAAATAAAACAAATACAGACCTCCAGAGAGAAAACAGCAAGATATTCAGCAGAGATCTGGCTTTCAAGACTTCTGTTGTGAGAAATCTTGCTAAACCGATGAAATTTTGGGAGAGAGGTAGAAAACAACTCAAATAGTTAACTAAATACATCTTCACCTATTTCAAGGCAGGAGTAGTTATATATCATTCCTGACTCTAATTTATCTGAATAGTTCAGAAGCACCTGCACTGATGGAAATGACAATACTTATCTATCTTTGCTGAGTATTAAATAAACCCCTTCCCAAACAATAATTCATGCTGCAATTTAAGCTTATCATTCCTTATTCTATCTAACAACAATGTTGTGATCTGATCAGCCTCTCCTTATTTCAAAGCAGCCTTTTACAGCTTTCTCTCTCCTCAAGCTTATGTAGACTCAATTATTTCAGTYTTCCCACATAAACCACATTTTTTGTATTTCTCCTGGGGTTTTTTAACACTCTCCTCTGAATTTTCTCCCAAGCCACCCTCCAATTCACTCAACCAAGGTGTCCAGGATAGACCCAACAGCCAAGAGCAGAACTACTATTTCATATAATGGGATGTTTGCCTTTTTCATGACAGCATGATGTTTTTGACCATGTCCAGCTTGTGGGTCCAATGTAATCCCTGACTTGTTTAAAATTTATTTTGCAAAATGGCTTCCTAGCCAGTGGTTACTCATTATGTACTTGTGTAGCTGATTATTCCAGTTTAAGCACCGACCTTGTTCTTGTCCTGATCAAATTGAATTCTGTGATTCTTTTTAAGGCCATTTCTTCAGTTGTCAATGTAACTTCAACCTGTCAGCCCCTTCCCAACAAAGGGTCAGTARTCCCTGTAGTCTGCCAGCCTCCTGGTGCCACTGTTGTCACCACAAAGCACGGAGCAGGTTTTTGCAGCAAACTACACAGCTTAGCTATTCCTTTATCATGTGCTTGTTGCTTTCCCTCCTCCTCCCAAAAGACTCTGCTCTTTCAGCCTGGAAGCCAGCCATCCCAAGAGAGTGACATGGCTTCTGGCCCAGTATGTGCCCACACTCCAAAATATGGCTTACCCAGAAGACCAGCTTATTTGGAGGGATTAAGAACTCATCATCAAGGACTAACAGTACCACACACYTCAGGTTAAGTGTCTTTGAAAAAGATGGAGATGCTTGGATTGTGGGTGATAGCAGCCTGTTTGCCAAAATCCTAGTTACACCAGTGATTCTGTAATAAAGCCTACAACCACAGGTACCAGAAGAAGTGAGGACCCTCAATCTTAAGTGTCACGTCTTCTCCTTTATGGTGTTACTACATTACACCGTAATGTCTGCCTCAATCTTGGATTTTTATTTGTGTAAAAAACAAGCGACAAGGGAACCACTGAAGACAATATAAAAGTAGCAGAAGTTCTACTCCAGAATTAGAATAGATTTCTGCATACTCTCTTACTCAGATCTAAAAACATACCAAGGAAAAAACATACCAAAATAAAAGGGCAACACAAATGAACATAGTAGGAAAAGTATTTGTGCCCAGTGCAGACTTTCCAGGGAAAAGGAATACACATGATGAGCAAATCAACACAAGCTAGAAATAAAACTGGGAACAAGGATGTGGGGTCTTTTGAGTCTGGAGCTCTCACATGCAACATTCTGTAACAGTTAAAAAAAGTCTTACCTGCAAAATCTGTAATCAAAGTCTCACAGAACACACAAAGCAATTTCATACAGTGGCTTCAATTAATCTAATCCCTTCTTCAAACCAAACCAGCAGCTTGATCCCTGGTAACTTCATATAGACATACACACACCACCTTCCCAAGCAAGAYTAAATGCTTATTTTCAAGAGGTGGTCTTCTTCTGAGGATCTTACTTCCATTCACAAAAATGACTAACCCATTATTCTGCTTAACTGCAGCCAAGATTAAATAAAAGCTTTAAAGGCAAAAATGCTCTTGCACTTTCCCCTCCTCCTCTAAAATCAGTCCTCTTGCAAAAAAAAGCCCCTGAACTCCTCCCATGCAGAATCTGTATCCTTTGCAAAACAAAAGATACATGAAAGATGGCCTGGCAGATTTCCTCTCACCTTTCACCAGACACACAAAACCAAGTAATTCCATGCATTTGCAGTGCTGTGAGGTGTGGCTTACCGCTGCAGGGGGCTGATAACCTCCATGCTGCTGGGACTGCACTTGGCCAACTGAAGCTGGGTACCCCTGGACTCCAGTGCTTGAGACTGACTGCTCGTGCTGGGAACCAAAGGACACAGCCTGCTGACTGCCCACRGATTCAGTGTACACAGATGATCCCTGGCCACTGTCAACTGTTCCATCAGCTGCAAAAGTTAAGGATAAAAACACGCATTTAGAGAACTGTGGTCTGAAATAAAAAATTCAACAATTCTATAACTGATCAAATATTAAACTGATTTTTGTGCCACGCCATGTGGACCTTTATTAGCATTTCACCTCTTGTAATATTTAAGCTGATTTTAAAATCTTTTTTCCTCCATTATGCCTTMCCCAAAAACCCTGAAAAAATTACTAATTTCAGGAGTTCTTTGGGAACATATTTAAGAATAAGCTATATTTCCTACAAAAGGCTAGACTAGAAACAGAAACCTAAATTCCACATTGTTATGAATGCCCTTTCAAGATCTATTAATCATTATTTTTATTTTACGTTATGCAGACATTTAAAACAGTTGTGTTGTGCTGGCTGGCAGATGCACCATGTAGGCACAGTAGTGAACWAGGCATAATAGCCAATTTAAAATCCTAGTTATCTACAAGCAGACAGTAATTTSCTTTTTAACTTCATCATTCTAATACAGAAGCTGTCACCTTCCATCATGATTCAAATAATGATTTAARTGCTGGGATGGCAGAAGAAAAGATACGATTATAAATTCATCTTTTTAYGTACACTATGTAAAACAGAAAAGCAAGATTTTTCAGAAAGGAAATTATGAGCAGAGCTACTTRTAGATTAATCTCATTTCCACTTTAAAAGTAAGTTAACAAGGATACAAACAAGTGCTTTTAATAGCCTGATCTGCACTGGTGCAGGAGCATACAGCCTTCTGCAGGGCCAGAATATACTGTCCCTGTAGGAAGGCAGCAAAACCAAGGGCAGGTGCTAATGCTTTAGGTGCCCCAGTTCATTCCCTATATTGCCTTGAAACAAAGAGAAACCATTTTGTGCTAAGACACTGGGCTGTGAATTGTGCCAAGGCTTGGCTCAGCTAAGCCACAGGAATGGATCCTAGGYTGCTGCGCTTTCTAGCGGCCTACTGCAATGGCAGCACCATCTTAGGGCATTTACTGCTATACCCACCAAAAACAYAAAACTAATGGGAGGAACTGTCTAAGTGCAAGAGTTCCTAAAGAAATGCCTGAGGTACTTACAAAGAACAGATATACTGGGTTGCTGGAACTGCAGCTGTTGGTGTTGATCAGCTTCTGGCTCTTCAGGCTCCACTTGTGTAGAAACCGATGCTGAAGCAGTAGGGACAGGAGTAGTACCAGTGACAGACTGGGGATGCTTTGACCCTGCATGGGAAGCACTTGATGGCTGCTGCTGCTCCAGCTGCTGCTTCTGACTACCTTCTTCCTGAAGGATGTTCTCCTGTTCTTCTTGCACCGACTGGCGCTGCTCTCGCTTGCGCTTAATCAATGATACCCTGTCCTTGATAGCCTTCGCCATTGTCTTGTGATCCCCTTCACAGACATAGCCAGACTCCACCTGAGGGAGGATACATTCACAGAATTCACACTGCCACAGACAGCCCCTGTCCCAGTGCTACAACAAAGCCCTTTCTGGCACTACTCATCTACACACTTGTGAACTTGTTTATTTCTAGACAGTATCAGCAAAAGCAGAGGCTGATAGACCACATCCCACTGGCACAGAACAGCGCAACTTCCAGAGCTTTGTCAGATCACCAGCACTTACCATTTCCTGTGCCACATCCTCTGGGACATCTCTTTCCAAATCAAATGAAAACTCTATTGCCTCATTATCTTTATATTTGCCCTTGAGTTTTTTGATGTCTTCAATTCGGAGCCAGAGTTTAATGGCAATTTTTTCTCCATCATCTTCCTCTGCAAGTTCTACCCGTACTCCAGTCTCTTCTTGGAAGAAAGCATGATTCAAAAGGTCCTTAATAGCATATCTAGATATTGGGAAAGAATGTAGAAAGCACATTCAACTATCAGGATTTCGTAAAACATTAAGGAATAACCTTGCCAGATGCTCCCCTGATTTATTCTCTAAGTTTTTTGCTGTTTTGAACCACCTTATGTGCATTCTGTTGGCATAATTAGAACCTTTGTCCTRAAGGTACAAAAGAGATTTACAAACACATCATTAACAATTGTAGCTAACAGCTTAAATGAAATGTCAAAAAATAAGTGATGTGCAACAACAAAATTAACTTCAAAGGAGAAAAAAATATTAAGTTGTTTAAAAACAAGAAAAAGAACTGAAACTAAAAATGCACAGCAACACCATCAGATGTAAAACTTCAAGAGTTAATAGAATGGGATGAATAAACATCCATGAACAAAACCAGTTCTGAACAGAACAGCGGCCAACTAAAGGGTAGACAAAAGCTAAAACAGTCTGAAATCAAYATTCAGTAAGCAACAACCACGTAAAAGCAGAAAACAAAACAAATCCCACAAATAAGGCATCAGCACAGTTACAGACTTCCTATAATGGTGTAAGTTAACCACCTGAAGTAGAAGYCATCTTGCAAAAAATATGGATAAAAATGAGCAGCAAGAATTTAAAACTTGGAGTCCTCAAAATGATCAACTGCACCAAAAGAATCAAAGGGACAAAAAATGCCAAAGGATTACAGAACAACCAACCAATCCAAATACCTGGAAATCCAGAAGGACTGTCCTCCCCTATTCTGCTGATTAGGGCAAAGTTTTAATAAAAGCAATAGAATTTCTAAATCAACTGACATGGATAGTTACTATGGCATTTGCACTTTTCCTGACACTGTTAATCCTCTTAAACAATCACTGAATAGGCATCTACCAAAGATCAGAAGCTGCAGAAGTAATACTGGCTTCCCAGCTTTCACCAGACCAACAAGGACCTCAGGAACTAACTGGATTTGGTATCATCAAAAGGACAGAAAGGCCTCAGACAGCAGCTGGTACCTCTGCAAAGCAAGTACTTACCTTTCACCTTTGTTTTGCCGAATGCATCCCTCGATAATCTCCTTCACTTCAGGGATTGCTACTTTATCAAAGCTGGCTGGCTTGACACCCTGAAACACACAAGTAACGACTGAGAAACTGCAAGGCCCATTTGATTTAAGTTTTGATTGTGCTGACAAGCCATCTATTTTTACTCTCTAGATAACTGACCTAAGTAACTAGTGCAAATTAAGGCAAAGTCTGACCCCAGTACTATTGCTCATTTGTTTGTTAGTGACTTTTGCAAAAGTCCACACACACCCCTTTCCATCTCCCAGCCACATKTCTGTAACACAAGGCATTGGCACTTGGCTGCTCAAGTTATGAGAGGAGAACTTTTTAGTTTCCATGGAAGTTGTGCAGGTTGGAGGGAAGTACACAGACTGGACTGAGAATGGAAGGAAATGGTTCCTATGTTCACTAATACCAGAAACCACAGCATTAATTTAACAGTCTTCAAAGCATCCTGTTGCTTCCCAAAATGTTTCCAACCTGCCATTATATGAAGCAAATTTTTTACAGGAAAAACGTTAGCCCAGGATGATCTGACTGGATCATTAAATAACTTGTCCAATGTTTAAAAAAAACCAACAAAAAACAAAACAAAGCAAAAAAACCAAAAACAAAAACCAAAAGCCTTCCAGCATCTTAGCCCTCCCCCAAAGCCCTACAATACCCAAACCACACTCCTACATCACTGCTGTTGTGAGTTCAGGGAACTGAGCTTACAATACAGGCTGTACAAAAGCCCTTCCACAATACACAGCAATCCTTTTTCCAATACACTCTAAACTACAGGAGGAAAGGAAAACAAAACCTAAATAAGATTAACCACCCAAAGCAGTAAAACATGCCATGAGATGTGACCATCTGGGAATTCTGAAAAACATTTCAGGCAGAGAGCCAAGCTTCATCACTTAATCACAGCCAAAAGTGGTATTTTGGGGCCAATGGTCCACAACAAAATCTGGCACCCAATTTAACTTGATTCAGCTTTTAGTTTCAAACTCTGTATTTAAAACAGCAGAATGAGAGAGAGGATGAAGACATGCTGTTCAAATGTTTGAATAGAGTTGGTGTTTTCAAGCTAAACAATCCTGAAATTATACACCTGATACATCTGACCCTGTGTCACTGCTGAATGACAACTAAACACAAAGTGAAAACCACAGCTCTGAAGTACAGAAATAAATGAAGTAGCAGTACAAGCACTGTGATTCGTGCCCTAAACAGAAACTTCTCCCAATATCCTTAAAAATACTGGTTACATCAAGAGATGATTCTTCCCCATTCCTCTATTGTGAGCAAGAAACAAGCCTTGAAACAGAAAAGTTTGAGTCTAAACCCCAGTCTTTGCACCTACTGATCCTGCACTCAGAGTTCTTACAAGAAAAAAAAAAGCCAACACAGAAACCCCATGCTGTAGAAAGAAACCAATTTATTTGATAAAAACCAGTATGCTCTTATAACAGGAAGGTTATCTATTTCTTTGGTCTAAAATTTGCCCTTGTGAAACTCTAGCAACTGAAATGCACAGAACTGCAGACTATACTGTGACTAGAATAAACACTGAAACACAGCCTGCCAATGAATTAGCTGAATACTTTTAGAAACCTTGCTGACTATTAAGCCTTAAGAAAATCAATGCCCAGGTGATAAAACATCAGACCCAAGTTTGGATGGGKAGGTTTCAGACTGTAACCAGGCCTTATATAAACCTCCAGCTTCCAAGCAGGACACAGAGCTCTCCACTCTAAAGGGATTTATAAAAYTCTGCTCATATAGTTGACTTATCAAAGGTGCCACCTTTCATTATGACCACATTTAGAATGGTCCCAGAAGTTCAGGTTTATATATGGAATATAGATATTTCTATATKTAATTAAGAATAGATATTTCTACATACAATTAAATGCTCTCCTGTATAACATATATAACCTATGCAATAATTATTCAACTCCTCATTGCATATATTCCCATCTAAATTTGCCTATTTTAACACATGTAAGTCTTTTAAATAGCTCAAGCCTCAGACATAGCAGCCTGCACTGACATTCATTTACACTGTGGCAGCAGAAGGATGATGTCAGATCTGTGACAATCTCATTTCAGAAAACTAAAAGCTAACATGAGGAAGACAACTGGTACAGAAAAATATCAGCATAACAAAGCCAGGATTTGATTTTTCTTGTTTATTATTGTACCACATGCTCTGTTCTTGCAGAGCCTGAAAAGTTAAAGCTAAGGATAGATTTCAAAATCAGAAATTCAGTCTGCTACCCTGCATTTCTCACTGCTGAAAGAAATTAAACACTTGTCCAAAATTTTCAGGCCATTCCATGAAGACCATTTTACAATACTCCATTCTATGAATTCCAAAGAATTCATAGARTACAGTTAAAAAGTGAAGCTCCTGCCAGCCTCCTTTAACAGAGCTTCCATGTTCCAACTGCTCCTCAGAAAATCTGGGAGAACATCACACTAGGGCCTGGGATTCTGTGTTCAGGCAGCTCCCTATTTCTCACTTTGCTCTGCAATCCATGAGAAGGGCTGCCTAAGCCTCCTCTCCAGCCCTGGACAAGCASTCCCCAGACACTGAAGTTTTTTAAACTCTTTTGTTCCCTCCTGCAAGCACAAATGGAAGCGTTAAACTATTTTACACAAGACAGGGGTGCTATAAATTATTAAAACTCAATAAATCAGTGAAATCTTTTCTAACCAGAACTGCCTACACACCTTAATCTGCCATCACACAGAAACCCAAGGGAGGCCAGGCCCTGAATTTCACATAACCTTGATRTGTTCTTAAGACTGCACAAGCTGGGCAGCCAAGCATACCTTCAGCAGTTTCTGAACCCAAAGGCACTCAAGGAAATACAGTGTTTCCTGGTTTTACCACACTAAAAATGGTCACATTCCTATGTGCTGCTCCTKGTTCCCTTAGAACAACCACAGGACAACTCAAATCCTAACCTACTAGTCCTGTTTCCCAGGGGCAGTGCATTAAGAACKAAACAGCCAAATCCCACTAGCGTTATTTACAAGTTTGCTAAAGAAACAGCAGGAAGAGCCCTTGCAAAAGAAAAAAAGAGTAGACAGGTATAACAGGCACATATGAAAAATCAACATTTTCTCAAGCTACTGTTCTAAAATGGCACAAGCTGACAGTGCTGCTGAAAGCAAGTGTCCTTTTCTCCATTTCTCAGACCCACACCAGTGTAATTTCCTTTATTTTGCCAGCAAACACATTAATATAGTTGCATAATGRACCAAATTACAGCATGTATCAGACTTGAAACAAATCCAACCAAAAAAGGCAGCAGCAGCTTCCAGTGAGCTGAAGTTCCCTACACTGCTGCTTGAGCTCTCAGGCTTACAGAAGGACAGTCAGGACAGAACTGCTTATTTTGAAAGAAGCACYAATTTAAAATAAAAATCACTGAACACTTGGATTTTAAGAATACCTCTAAAATATGGACATTTATGTAGGTAGCCACAGATACAAAACTAAAAACTCACAGTCTGCATATTAAGCATAAGAAAGATTTCATATTTCACTTATCTTAGAKGTGATACAGTTTGTGATTTTATCAGATTTTAACYAGGTAAAAAAACGTGTTCCAAAATTCAAYATATTCAACAGTTATCTGATGAACTAAAAGCAAGTTASGTATTCTTAAGAACACTAAATTTCCAGGAAACTTTGAAACCCCAAAGTWTATATATAGCTTATAGTCAGGCATCACCTGACTATAAGCTATACAGAACTCTTCCACAATTTTTTACCTAGAAATACATAATATTTTGCATTAATTAGATCACCAGATTACTGAGTCAGTAGATTAACATCTTGTTCTAATGCACGAGATACTGAAAATATCATTTACTTCATTAGAGAAGGTATAATCAATGCTGTATAACTTGTACAACAAATCAGAATGAAAGCAGATSAAGTGTCACATACCCTCAGACATTCTAAATTTAATAAAAAGTGCTTAGATCTGGAACAAAACCATAGGTGGAAAACAGCAGAATCAATTMATGTTCCAGCCTTGATGGTCAGGATTTTAATTTACATTTTTAAAAACTACAGGGGAAAAAGTCAAGTCAAGTTTAAAAGCTRAAGAACCAAGCTATGCAAATGTAAAACAGTTCAAAAGATTTGTAGAGAACTCTCATTCACCTCCAACATACTTTCCTGTGGCTACACGCACTTGACAGAGCTGAAATTCTTACTTACCTCTTTAGCACAATCCTTGTGAGAGCAGCAACAGTGGGAATTAACAATTACAAAAATGGGACAGATCTCYCTTTTTGTGAAATCCATCAGGAAAAGAGAGCCACACACACCAGAGTTAGCAAGGTGCTATTTTCCGATGGGATTCCACTGAGCCGTGGACTTAACGCACAGCAGAAGGAAAGCAGACATCAAGGTTAGAAGGGAGCATTGTTCTCTTTTTGACATCTCTTGTTATTTTCCAAGTCCAGTACATGAGGCTGCAGAGATTTGAGCTCAATATCTGCTTTTGTCACTCTAATACTGATTAGAAAGAATCAATATAAGCCAGAGGTAAGCAGGTCCCTTTCTGCCTGCCCAGCCAGCTGTGAGAGGAGGAAGAAGTGACAGCAGAGGGATCCTTTACTTCCTGCATGTCCCCACCCACCCACTTGGCTGCTCTGCCTACTCTCCACCCAGGTTTTCCRCAAGAGTTAGAGGCTGGGAGTGTGATCATCATGCAGTTCCCTCCTGCTGCTGCAGAAGYTCCTCTTTGACCAGGGCAAGCAAGTTGGTCAGTGTGTTGTGCAGGGGAATGAAGGCAGCTRCTGTTTCTTCTCTCCCTTCCATGCAGCTACAAGCAGCACACACACAGCTGACTGCCATTCAGCCTAACGAAACACAAGTCAGCACTACAACAGTATAAGGCATTTTGCTACCAGTGGCAACACCATCTAATTTCCTTTCCTTTTTTCCTTAATGTAAGGGCACAGAGATTGGAAGRTGATTTTTAAACTGCTGGACGACATTTGAAAGCTGCACTGTTGCTTGGTTTACACCACATGCTCACAAACAATCCAGAGTTGTATTTTCTAGTATCTCTCACGAAACTCAACCTGAAGTTCAATTTTTTTTTTCCTTCTGATACCTAGTTCCAAGCAACTGTTGTAAAACCAGTTTATTACTCAAATGAGCAGGCCATAGCTTCAGGGTTTGGTTTTTTTTATTGTAGGGACATAAGGAGCAATGCTAAGAAAGATTACATGTACCATTTTAAAGATGAACGTAGCAAACGAACTTTGACAAACTAGTGCAATTTAGAATTATCAAGATCACTTTTCACCCTAAAATAACATACTCAGTTCCTCAAGTATACCACAATTATACCAGTGGTGTTTTTCTAGTATACACCATCAGTGTTGCAAAAGCAACATTACACACACTTAATTGAGGCTACACTTTTCTGGGGTACACAGCATGACCTGCAAAGAACACTCAACATTTCAGCTTTTGACAAGTCAAGTCTACCTATCCCAGCAGAACCACAACTCTGGCTTGGCTCTTTTCAAAGATGCTRTAATTCTAAAAGCCTGGAAAGAATTCTACAGTAACTGATTGATCTTCTCAAACAAAATGTTCTAACATTGCAGTCCAGAAGCTAACAGCACCAGCAGCAAAGTCAAATCACACAAACAAAGTAATTAAAGTGTCTATATTTCCTCTCTACTAAGCTGTTACCATTCTAGTTTGAGCCAGTCCCAGRCTGCCACAAACCATTAATTCAGGAATTTAGAAAGTGTATGATTGCAGTGGAAAAAAAAGATCCAACCTCTTTCCCCCAGTCCCAAAGAAGCCCTCAGGCTATGGTATATATAGCATTTAAATTGGTTTACCCCGTGATCTCCTAAATTTCACTACCTGCAATTAGTTACTTAGCCAGCCCTCAAAACCTGCATGCTTAACCATTTCACCACCTCTAATCATTCATCTCAATCCTGCTGCCTGTTCTAGGAACAATCTTTCAGATTTAGTTCTTTCCTTATTTCACACTGAATACATCTGAAACTATTTGACAATTCTCACCCCCAGCTGAACTGAATACATAGTATGAAAAGAAAGACTTCAGCTTAACATTTACTCAGCTCAAGAGACATGGTTTGCCTACAGAGGATTGATTTTCTTGTTCTGGTTAAAAAGCAAACTAGAGTAATTTTTTTAAAGAAATAGAAACGCAACTTATTAAACAGAAGTAAAAATTTAGTTTTGCTGATGGTCAGTATTTTCATAGCAATTAATTCTGGACAATTGATAACTCTGCCAAGAATTAAATTGGTAAATCCTGCAGAATAAACTCTGTACCAGATCAGTATCCTAGCAGAGTAAACAGCATTACTGCAATGCAAGCACTGGGAGCAGATGAAAGCTTTAGCGAGCCAGAGCCAGCTCATGAGGCACTGCTCAGGCCAGGACAGGCCTTGCTCCTTCCCTTCKGATCAAAAACAACAACTGCATATTTTGAACCCAACACCTCTTGAACTTGACAGATCTACCATCATCCACATCAAAAGTTCCCATCTCATCTATTTGAGAGCTCTRTGCCACTGAAACACCTTAAGCAACTGGCCTTCACCCTCTGCAGTGCAGGTGTTGAAGTMATTTAAGTCTCATGATCCTTAACTTTTTCCACACCAACAGGTAAGCATGTGTGCCCTGAGYTCAGAATCACACTCTGAAGACAATGGCAATGCTGTAGAATTTATACAGGCCTGATCACTGCAATGTAGACGCTCTTCAATTTACACTTAACCTCAAAAACATTTTGAGGCATTAACAAAAAAATTAGAGGTCAATCACGACAATAAATTGACAGATGTACAGAACTAAAGTTGTTATATATACAAGGTATATATGTATCTTTATTGACACACTCAAACTAATTGCTTCTTCATGAAGTTAAATTTGTATTAGTTTTGGTGAAAAGGATAAAAGAAGACTCCTCACTCCATGAGCAATCTTTGCTCACTATCACCTTCACATACATATCCTACAGGTGATCAGCAAGCACAAGAGCTGGAGAATACTGACACTGCCTACTCAACCAACTTCCCTGTCAATGTTTCAAGACTGTACTTTTATCTACTAAAGCCAGAGACTTTACAGCATTCAAAGCCTTAYGAGACTACTCTAGTAGGCTACAGTTCTGTTACTTCACTCACACATGTTTAAGTTTGAACAGGAACTAGTCATAACTCTTCTTAGAAATTCCTGGCTGCAAGCCTTTCCAGCACTCTCAAGACAAAGGCAGTAACTAAAGACAAAACCCACTGTATTTGTGATAATAGTAAAATGCTATGCACTACWGCAGAATATACACTTCTCAGAATATATACTACTATTGCAGAATATATACRACAGCTCACAGCTACCCCACTGACAAGTGATCCAGCCCAACAAAAAAAGTTAATTTAAGTTTTTACTCAAGACATGGAAGTCCACTGCTCTTCAGAACCACCAGGTAAATAAAGTATCTGCTTATTTTACAAGTCCAAAGAATCTGAAGCTAAGAATATTGTTTCAGTTTTTAATAAAGTTTTTAATTAATTACAACAGCTGCTGTAATTGCAGCAATTCTAATGTATAGAATAAATTAATCAAGCTCCAGAAAAGGAAATTTTGTAACCAGAACAGAGTTTCTTAGCGCACATCTGGCTAACAATTAGCATATTGGCACATGGAACAGTGAAAAGGGCCTTTTTAGAAACATACAGTATGAGCACGGAGGTTCTTCTGAAACAAAGTCTGACTGGACAAGTAAATCAGGTATTAACTCTTTTACTCTTGMACAAAAGCAYAAAGGTAAGATCASTTKCACCTATCACACACAGTTCTTTAAYCTCACCCTTGGAAGCAGAGATGCTGCTTTCAATATGATCACCTCCAGCTAGCTCAATGGCCCTTTCCTTTATTGGGACTTCAGCTTRAAAATGGCTTTCAAAAAAACCAAAATCAGACATGCCTAGACACACATTTCAGCTATATAAATTTAGAAATGCCACAGCGACACAATACTGAAGCGTCTGTCAGAAGTGTCTGTCTTCTATTTTCAGTATGGAAAACATGTTTTTGAAAAATAAAATTGTATTAGTTGCATCCTCTGCTTTAATATGTTCCCATTCCGGTAGAAAATCATTGTTCTGCACTCATTTTTAAGTTCATGTACAGTAACTCAAAAGCCAGAGATTAGTTCCACTGGACTTCAAACTGAATTTAAATAATGATGTAACATGGGCCATAAAACCCAGCTGGTACCAGAACTAGCCTTTAGAAAGGATTATCTACTTAAAAGGCCTAAGGTAATGTTGCAAACASCAAAAATAGTGCACAATTCCAACAATGCACCAAAAGTCACCATGCCTTTTATTTTCAGACTTATTGTAATAGGAGTGAAGACTTTCCTGGAGTTATCCCATTCCTACCCCTTGCAACTATAGCAGTACAGCTGGCAGGACAAGAAATAGCAGCCTATGCATTCTTAGTGTCAGTATTTTTAACCAGTGGCACTCTGACAAATAACATTGAACCAGTCTCCCCACAGGAATGTTTCAGTGATTCACCAATCACAGAATTATAACAGTTCTCATCACACTGCAGAGCCAGGCATTTTAAAAACACTTATCACCTCCCTGTTCCTAAGAGCCACCTTCCCATCACTTGTTAAAGTAACTTAGTTAATGTAAGAACTAAATGGATGTCAGTACAGGATAGAATATTAAATGCTAGGATCATAGTTTTAAGAGATTTGATCCTTGAAAGATACTTTTTAAACTTTCCAAATTTTTAAAGATACATTGTTTCACCCACATTCTCTGAACTTAGGTTTCTAAAAATACATCTAGAAACTCTGCATTACTATTACATTTCAAAAATTAAGTTACACTTGATTTTATGCAACTTAACCAATGTTCACAATCCTCCACTCCTTTCAATTCCTGATGATCTTAAAATCATATCCTATTCAAAACTGCCAAAAGACAAAATCCAGGCCCATCAGTAAGCAAGATAAGCAAGAAATAATTCCCTTTGCTTCAAACCAAGTTTGTTTCACATCAATATCGACAAAAAAAAAAATTAGCTGTGATCTTAAAGCTTTTGATGCTGAACAGTGAGCTACTTTTRGAAAATATTTCAGTTGAATAAGCCTTTTCCCTTCCAAACTCCAGCATCACCTGACTTAGCTGTGCAAACAACACAGAATCACASACTGGGYCAGGCTGGAAGGGACCACAGTGGTCACCTGCTCTCACCTCCCTGCTCMWGCAGGGCCAKCCCAGAGCACRAGGCACAGGATTGCTTCCAGAGGGTTCTGGAATATCCCTGGTGAGGGAGACTCCACACCCTCCCTGGACAATCTGTTCCAGTGCATGATCACTGCACAGTAAAAAGTTCTTCCTCATGTTCAGCTGGAACTTCTGTGCATCAGTTTCTGCCCATGTCCTCTTGTTCCATTGCCTGGCACCACCAAAAACCTGCCTGCCTCCATCCTCTGACACCCTCCCTTCCGAKCCTCAGACATTGATAAGGTCCTCTCAGTCTTCTCAAAAGGCTGAACATGATGTGCAATATTTTTTTTTACATYTCACATTTTACTGCCAGGAGTTTCTTCTTTGAAGGAATACAAGAGTTTACCCTTTCTTCCAATTAATGTTTCCTGTGCTTGGTTGAAGGTTTGTAGCCTTTCAATACCTGCTTTCACAGAAGATCACCTTCTCTGTTGGAGGGTTTCTTCCCCTACTTCTCCACTGATTTTTTTCCAATGCTTTTTTCATTAGAAAGGTYGATAGGAAACATCTCCATATCTATTTAAACCAGGTCAAGAAACCAAGTCATGCAAGGTAAAGAAAACAGTTTTATTCATGCCTAAAAAATGCTACATATTGCTTCCAGGAAGTAGAAGAAATTAATCATCACTCATTAAGTACTGCAAGTAAAATTAATCATATGTCTAAAGGTTTAGTATTTTTAATTTGCTAGTTAAGATCCTTCAGGAAGAAGAAGAAAATAAGAGCTGGAAYACTTTGCCCACTGCACCTCCAGTGAAAATGAAGCAGTTGACTGGTCTAGACAGTTATGACACCTAACTTCTAGGACACTAAAGAAAAGATTCATTTTACCTCAACTGACCAAACTACAGCACTTTGTAGCTGCCTTGTTTCCAGCAAAGAGAATGACCTTCACCCTAACCAGTGAATTCCAGTTCCCACCAGTTAGGGAGATTAAGGAGTTTTAAACCAGTTAGATACTGCTTGGTCAGGTTACTCATTATGTGCCTTGTTCCCTTAGGCCCTTTTTTAAGCTCTGGAGAACAGAGAAGAAAAATGTTATGCCTGCTGTGGAACATTTTAGTACTGAACAACCTTTTTTTTTTAAACTTAAAAAATGCAAAATGCTTTTTTTCCCCCCCTTCTCRTCTTAAGGCCAGCTCAGACAACAGACATTTGTTTAGAGAGAACAGACTGGACTTCTGGTGAAAGAAAGGACAAATACAAAACTTCACTTGGTCAAAGTAAGCATGCAGAAAATCAAGTACAGAGCACAAGTCCATCAGGAAAACTTAAAAGGTAAGTTTATATGATGGGAGGGGGGGAGAAAAAACAAGGGGGTTTTCTGCTCATACTCAAGAGATTATTAGTAGATTTGAAACTGAGGATGGTTTTATTAACTTTTTTGCAATGAACATATTTGGATTTTTATGTTATGGTATATATACAAGAAGGAGAAAAATCTGCATAATCAACATATTAATAGTCTTTTTACTAGTCCTGGGACTAGTCAATCACCTAGCAAATTTAAGCCTTGGGACATCCAAGTATTAGAGATCTAGATTTTGAGGCAACAGCTTGGGTTTCCACGGTCCCACYGGAGGCTGAGGCAAAGCAGCTGCAGTTACTGCAGTTAGTTATGCCTYCACTGCACTGATGCCCAAACAGACTAAATTAAGAAATCATACTTAAGATATTTGTTCTATAAATATCTCTTTTTCCATTTAAATGCACGTGTAGTCCATTTTAAGTATCTCCTGTGACAAAGTGTTTAATTGCAATATGCATGGAACAGGTCAAAGAAAACGTACTCATCTCCTGAGAAAAACAAAGTCAGACAGGGAAACCCTCCTGAATTTTACCAAGCRCTTACACTTTCTTTGGTTTTTTATGCAAGCAAGTACATAAAAGAATTTTATATCTTGATTTCATTTTGCATTTTAACTCTCTGCATTACTTGGATACAGAGCAGAATTGCAAAAAATAAAAAACATTAGGAAAAAAACCAAACAGAAAAGCAAAACCACAAAAAAAAGGGGGATCCATTCCCTAATCTAGTAGCATTCCACGCAGACAGSTGAGCTTGCACGAGAGGGCAGAGGAGAAAAAATGACAAAGGAGAGGAAATCAGTACTTTAACTATAGTACAGCCTGTTATCAATTCATGGCAGAGTTAGATTATTTCTTTTCTGAGGCCAAGCAKGCATCAGTAAGTGCTCACTGGATGCATTCAGTCCCAGCTGAGGAGACATACTGCCTAAACCTCAGAGACTTCCCCATCCCACAGGAAGGTAAAAATCCAAAGAGTTGCAATTCTTTAAGCACTAATTTATTTGGAACCATTTCCAAAGAACAGCAGAGGATGGCTTCAGTAAAGAAAATAGTGTTTTGAGACAAAATTGGAACACTGTGATTTAATGAAAACAAAGATAAAGGCTAGATTCCTTTATGCTTGAGTGACAAGCCATGCAGATGTCTTTCCTTTCTAAAGAAACKGCTAGTGAAAGGGTCTGGACTGAATATGCTAAAGGGTGCAAGTACAAATAGAGGTCAATATTCTGTGTTAAACTGCTGATTTCCTTATCAGAATGGTGAAACAAAGTTTGGCATAACACCTTAAGCCCCCCAAATTCTTGTTTTTGAGCCAGGTACATACCCAGATTACTCCATTAAAAGAATTCTTCTAGATAAAGTAATCCAGAAKAACAATTTAATTGCACTTGTGTTTCTTGGGCCAGAGAAAATTCAAGAACTTTATCCTAGGACTGTTTTAAGGAATTACAGCAACTTCCCAGAGAGAGAACGTAGACAGTATAAATGAGCATCTTAGGAACATCAGGCTTATGTAGCAATGCTATTGTCCAAGATGTGACGAAACAAATTCTGCCTGGGCCAAAAAATATCTCATCTATGAGAGGAACTTCAGCCTTTAGATCCAAATTCTAGATCTRTGCTTGCCAAGGTGTATTATTTAACAAAAAACTGCTTCCAACCATGAGGAAAGACAGGACTGAGTACTCTGAGCAGTACTGCAAAGCTGCAGTATCTGGGCATCAGAAACCATCCTTATCCCAAAAGGTGGCAGGTCAAAACTCAATGCAGCTGAAGGCCCCCTAAAAAAGAGACCAATGCACAGCCAAAATGGGAGAAAAGAACATAAGCTGTTATTACCAAGAGCTTCTGAGAGGACACCCTGGGCATTAAGAGACCTTTTACAGGATTCTGTCCTAAGCAATAGCAAGGATTTAGGATAATGGAGCAACTTTGTTTTTTACTAAGCCTAATAGTTCCTGCAAAGAGGGTGAGGGAAAATAATTAATTTAAATACATATGGCCTGCAGTGAGTGGCTGCACATTTTGATCTTATTGCCTTTGTAGTTTCAGTAGTTTTTAAGCTCCAACATGGCATGACCTTCCATGACTTTCACAGCAGACCATTCCCATTGTCCTTTATTCTGCTCTCTGTACACACCTAGATAAAATAATTTTTTCAATTTAAGGCACAGCAGGACTGTAGTCACTACTTCAAACATGTCCAGGAAGGTAGCAATGAGGGGGTTGAAATGGAGATGCTAAACATCTTCCACAAAGCACACCCACCTTCCAACATACATTAGAAGTGTTTTGTTGGTAACTGCTCAAGTCACTTTGGCAGGAGGGGGTTTTCTGCCTCCACTCTGTTAYTGACAGTTCACAGACTGTCCTTTCAAGTACTGAATTTGGCAAATGGTTCACCCCTCATCCACARCTGCACAAATGGCCTAAACTTCGAAAATCGCTAAAATTTTCCAAATCTAAAACTACCTGGCTCTTCTTCACATTGGTTCACAGAGCTTTCATGGAGTGGTAAAAAGAATGCCAGGAGTATTTAATTGCACTTTCATAAAACAGATCTCTTTCCACATTATAGAACAYCAAATCCTCCATTATCAGTTTAGACAGGATTGTGCTTTACTTCCKGTCTTGCCTTCATTGAAAGCTTTCCTTAAAAATTCTTGCATTTTGTTTCTGGTTGATTTTGTTTTGAACAAATTGCTTTGCAACTACACTGAAATGAACAACCCCAAAAATACCAAAGCACACAGACTTTCAAAGCAGACATGTACATTTCACTTTCTTTAYCTTCCTATCCTTTGCTACTTCTGAAATAAAACAAGATTTGCTGGATTTCATATCAAAGTGTATCTTAAGAGCTCTCAAGCAGTAAATTAAATTGTTGGGAAAAAAAATCAACCAATAAACTTGATTTGTGAACCATCAGCAGAGTAGAAGAGAATGTGGTGTTGGACAGACCAAAAAATTGCCAGTGTTTGTCATCCACTTAGAATTTCTACTGTCAGCCAGTAACAATGGGGAGAAAGGAGCACCACACACAATAAACAAGTGGTAAGTGGAACCCTGGTAAGTCTCTAGGTAACTTTTGCTGCTACAAGTCCCTACAAAGCTTTCCAGTTATGTACTTAAAAGACCTGGGGAAAGACAGGTCTGTAAGACCTGGGGATTTGCAAGCCTGAGGTTGTCTCAACAGCTGATTCTCACCAACATGCCAGTTCCTGGCTGTGTCCTTAGGGAACAGGCAGGACAGTTACATTAGGCAATGTCCATGCAAGCTTTGCTGCTTTGGCTCTGTCCAAGACACATCCATAAGCACAGTGAAAGGCACCACTGAGACTGTTCTAGTAAGACACATAGCTTTCTTTCATTGATCTCAACTGCTTCCAGGACAGATTATGCTGTACACAGAGTAAGGACTACACTTTAGCCTAGTTCTTAAAGTCTATTTAGAAAACTACATATAAGTTTGCCAACACAAAAAAAAAATTAAACCAAAAAACCCCAACTCTGTATGTATATAAATGTATATAAAAAGTTATTCTAGCATCTGTGCAAAACACTGAAGTGATCACTTATGCCTTTTTTTCCCTTCTTCTGTGCCCCTCCAATATTTCCCTGAAAAAAAGGGAGAGTCTTATTTCAGTAAGCCTCTTTTCAGAATCCACTGCTTTTGACATGAAGACTCTTCTCCAACTCTAAGTCAGGAATTATATCTGCCTTTTGCAGTGTGTGGCATCAGGAATAAGAGAGTGTTTTATTTTTCCACAGTTAGGCAAGTTGTTTATTAAATCTGCAACTTCTCTGAGATAACATGCTCAAAAAAATTAACAGGAACTCATTTGTTTATGGACAAAGAGGTAAGTCTGGGGGTTTTTTTCTCCTTTGCACACATGTACAGGTATTCTGAGAAATMCAGTGCAAGTTTTCACGTCTCCAAGCAGCCACCTCACTATTCTTTCTGAATGCTTAGGTCACAAGGTTGACCATGTTTGTCTCCCTGTACTGGTACAGTCTTCACAACAGGTATCACAGATTAAACCTAGCCACATCATACTGCACATTTCTAGCACTGCAGTTCTGCTTCCTGCACTCAGGGCCTGCATGTTCCCCTCAGTCTGGTCAGATGGGCCAGCTCTAATATTTTGATTGCCTTCTCAGCCTTACTTGTTTTCTCCCACAATGCCTCCACCTCCACCACTACACTTGCCCAGTACTTACCAGGGTGGAATAGCTTCCTGCTATTTATCAAGTGTTTCCACTTCATCATTATAAGAAGTGTCCCCAAAACACAGGAGCTAAGGGCCACTCAGAATTCAATGAACTATTGAAATCACTCCAGGCAACTGGCAGGCAGCTAAGCCAGTGCTCAAATCTGTTATCCAGCTTTATTGCAGAGAACAAGGTTACCAGTTCCTCTTCAAGACAGAACTACTTCCACCATCCCCCAAGTGGCTTAGAAAATAATCAGTTATTATTCTAGTGCATTCATTTTCTCTAGTTTGGTTTGGGGATTGGTTTCTTCATATTTTTTTTCTTMTATACTGACASAAGAGCACRAACTCAAGGCAGAATTGAWCCACACTGTCTTCCCCAACAAACCTCTGACATGTACCACTGGGACTTCATCTACTGTATGCAAAGGCTCAGACTGGGCAGGGCCCACTCAGTTAGTAGAGCCTCAGGTGTTAACTAACCAGGTGGCTTTTGCTAAATGCTGCTCCCAATATTTCAAAGATCTCCCAMCCAATGCTTTCAAGGTGTTTTTTAGCAGTCCATTGTACCTCTCCACTTTGCCTGCATGGTAGSGGATATGGTACACCCACTCAATGCCATGTTCCCTAGCTCAGGTATTGATTAGGCTGTTCCTGAAAKGAGTCCCATTGTCTGACTCAATCCTCTCAGGGGTACCATGCCTCTTTTCAAGGCCCAGGATGGTGTTACCCTGGTAGAAACAAAATTTTATTTCCACTCATATATTTTACAAGCTTATGACAGATGCTCAATGAGTTCAACCACCCTGTAACTTCGCACACATCCCAAAATCATCTCTTTTCAGGCTTTTTTTCCCCCCCACAGCACTGGTGCTACCCAGGTGTAGTCCTTTGCTGCTAACAGCAGCAGCTTTAGGCTCAGCAGTGAGGAGGGACTTACACTTGTCACTCGCCGGTAGATCTGCGCGGCATTTTGGCACTCGGAATAAGGATACTCAGACGTGGCCATCTCTAGCATACACATCCCAAAAGCATAAACATCAACGGACTCATCATATTTCTCCTCATACATCTCGGGGGCCATGAACTCTGGGGTACCTTAAATTAAAAGAACGATTCAGACTCTAAATGTCTCAAAGCGAGCAGAGGCTGCTGGCGTTACTCACCGCAGGGGCAAGCTGGGCAAACCTGTGAGACAAGAGAAAGTGGAGGCAAAAAGAAGAGGGAGGAAACCCTTAGTGACTCTGTTGCACCAATGTACTTTGTGAGTCTTCCATTGCAAGGCCTTTATGGAACAACAATGGCATGTGAGAACTGATGCAATTCCCTGTTTAGGTATGTTAGTTGATACAAATATCAGAACAGACTGGATTAGCCTGAAATCAAACAGGAGGGGAGGGGACAAGAAGAGGGAAAAACTGTAGACTAGCCATAGGCTGCAAACCAAATACTAAGGAGAGTTAAGGCACTTACCTTTTCTCCCTGTAAGGAAAGAGGCACATTAAACTTTGTTTCATAAATTACCTGACTGCCCTCTGCTGCAAAAGAAGTAGTACTGGTAAGAGCCCATAGCTAGTCTCTGACCTGGTGCTCTCCATCTACTTGCTGAAGTAGAATGGTTCAGGTAAGGCCTTGCAATGAAAAGCTCTGTTGTTACAAACAAAAATCTCCATGAAGAGGATAAGAGGTAATTTTCTGCAAAGGCCACTCACCAGAGCCCTTTTCTTCATATACTTACCTTCCCACCTGCAGTATATTTATAGGCCTACTGCAGATACAGGCATTAGTGAGGGACATCCTACAGTCAAAAATACTCAGAAATACAGAGAGATTGAGTTACAGGCATAGAGCGTGAGATTCAACAAGTCCCATTTAAATAGTGTGCAGAAAATTATTGCCCAGTGAAGCATCACAGATCCCCTCTGCAAACAAAGGGACTGCATTGTATGATCAGATTTACTTCAAGCCAGAGATGCAAATTTGCTTTCTGTAAATTTAAACACAGAATTATTTCCTGCAGACACCAGATTCCAGACAATTTACAGATCATTCTACAGCCCATTGCTTGTTTTCRCCAGGCTAAACCAAAAAGAATGTAATTGCAGTCATTTATCCAAAGGCTAATCATTAACAGATAACTATGGAACAGATGGTAATTTTCCAGTGATAAATTTGAAGATATGACAAATATGCTTAARAAATTATGGTTTTTAACACAATTCTTTTCTTCCCTATTAATATTTTGACCTGGTTAAGAAGCAGGAAATATTTCAGTGACAGCTTGCAAGAAAATTTACAGGTATATGCCATTGATCCCAGCTAGGAATCTGGCACAGGACTGTTGAGTAATGCTGAATTTTAGCAAGCTCTAAATATTGAGAGTGAAAGAAACTTCATTCTCTGCAGTCTGTTGACCCAACTATAAAAACAAAGCTGATAAAACCAATTCTTTCAAGAATTCACAAGAAAAATTACACTAGTTCCACCAAATCAATTTCTSAAAGAGTTATGAATGGATACACAGGGAGAGAGTCAGAATAAAGCACTATTTCCCAATGCACCCTCCTAACTCATACAAATCCACATTCTACAGACTCCCTGAGTGAGGTGTTATAGCAGTCTGTGTTATTATTTAAACATAATATTGACTTTCTTTGGTATTCCTCAGTTTCTGATTACTCACAAGCTGCAAGAGATTCAACATTAACCCCTGGTGACAATGAAAAAATAATTTGGCTGTATGAACTAATGCTACACTAAATATCAAAACRTTGTTTGGTCACCAAAATGCATTTGTACATGTCTTGAAGCAGCACCACATCAAAGGTAAGATTTTTATGTAGAGTGGTTTTATCAACAATGTTGCACTAGATTGTTGGGCAGGACAAGAAYTCTATATTCTGAATTAGCTTATGTTAATATACAAATAACAAAGCACAACCAAAATTTCAACATATCTTTGCATTAGGAACAGAGAATGACTCAGCAAGCAAGATACAAAGCCGACATATTTTCAGGCTTTGACCATGTACCTTTGTAAGCATGTTTTTTTAGSAAAGCTCTTAAAACATTCAAGTCTCCAAAGACGTAGACTGGCTTAGCAGCCTCCAAAACAGGAGAGGCTTACCTATCACACTTTTGGCAAAAGAAGCTCGTTTCAGGGTTGCCAGACCAAGGTCTCCAATCTTGACTGATCCAGTGGGGCCAGTAATGAAGATGTTGTCACATTTTAAGTCTCTGTGAATGATGGGAGGAGTACGTGTGTGCAGAAATTGTAAGCCTTTCAGTATCTGACGGCACCAGCTTCGTAGTACTTTAATTTTCATCACTTTAAATCTTTTCAAATACCTAATGAAAAAAAGTAACAATAGGTTAAACAGATTCTGCTAACAAACAGTAGATTAAAGTATAGCATTTGCTGTTTGGAAGCAAAGAAACAGTAATTAAAGACTTGTATCAACTTAAGCTTCTATTTTAAAATCTACCTGATCATTTCATTACTTTAGAGGAGCTAGAGATGATTGTCCTCTACAAAACCTATCCCCTTTCTTCTAGCCAGCAGACTATAATGATGAAACAAAAACGTGAAAGCTTGGTGTACATAGCTGATAACAGATTTTCTCTGCACAGAAAATCACTCTACAGTAATTAGACAGCTGGATTGCTAAATTTCAARGCACTGCTTCAATGACAAATAATTCAAGGCTCATTAATTACAGCTCTTTGCCTATTTAACTTCTCAAACACAACCTCTACCTTGATTAATTATAACTGGGTGGGAAGGTGGGTCACTAGATCCAAAATGTTAATAACCAACAAAGTACAGAGCTGTGGAAAACTGCAAGAGCTCTGAAATCATTAGTCCCTYGTTTCCAAGAATAATCAAGCACTCTGTTCAAGGTTTCCACATTACATTATAAATCTGCTTCAAATTTACCTGTGGAGTTAGAAAGATTAGAAATTCTTAGARATCCCCTCCCTGGTGCAGGACAGGGTTTGATCACCTGAATCCAACTGGTACTATGGACAGATGGAGACAGGGCAGAGAAATCTTTAAAAAGGCTCTGTCAAATAATTGAGGTGGAAGAGCTCATACAAAAGTCTGTATCCTTTTGCAGGTAGGATGCAATCCAACCGTAACTGCTCTATCCTTGCCATGCCTTGAAACCCCATGTAGGAAGAGTCAAATTTCACACCAAAAATATTGTTCAATGAGCATGACCTAAGACTAAGATCTTATTCTGTTACTTAACTTCAGCAGATTAGAGATGCCACAAGGTGAATAACCTCTGACAGTTTKCAAGTGCTTTCCAGCAGGGTTTTCTCTCAATCTCTATTTGGGTAACACAGTTGGAAGTGAAGAGCTGTTTTGCTCCTTCTGAAAARGTACAGGGCAGACTGCATGTAGAGAAAGGACCTAGCATGCTTYGTAGAGCAAGGACTTTATTCTTGTTCGGTCAGAGTCTCAGATAAAGATCAGTTTCACACTACACAAAGACTGCTAGTAAATTCTGTGACCAGCATGGAGTCTAGGCACTGCAATCTTAAAACTAAAAGCAAGTTGTGTTCAATTATTCCATGGTAGTGGTCAGTCTCCTCTGCAGATTCACTTAACTCTGGAGATACAGTCCCGATGAAATCACTCCAATCAGCTCCAACACAGAAATGCAGTGTATACATCCCTTTAATTTCTCCAGTTCAAAACAAGACCTGGAAAATCAAGTTGCTAGCAATGATTCTGCTGTGAAAATAAGTCTGTAAAAGCAATTGAGTCAGTTGCAGAGGAAATCAGGTGTCAGAATGTAAAGGAAGGCAGGGAAAAAGCCAAGCCAAGGAAGGAGACAAACTGAAGGAGGTTCTGAATCGCATCAGCCACCACTTGAATTCCTGCTATTGACACAACCCTCATTCATCTCTCTTGAGCCTGTTCCAAAGATSACATGGTAGGGGCACTTCAGTTCAGCATCTGGAATCCCTAATTACATTCTTGGTTACAAATATGCTAGTCCACTGCCAGCTTTTCACTGTTAAAGGACCTGGATCCAACCATCACCCAACACTGTGCAGTGTGGCTGTCACTGTTCCATAACACTAACCTGAATTAAGTCACACGTCACTTCATGCAGAAAACACTTTAAAATGGAAGCACATACAAATAAACAGAACAGACAAGCCTACTAGCCAGTATGTTTTCACTTTTCCTACTATCATAGAAGAACTTGTGCTTGAAGAGACCTCAGGAGGTTTCCAGTCTAAGTTTCTGTAATTACAATTACACAGAGCTCAARGAGCTATAGGAATCCTTACTAAAATAAAACATGAGAAAATTTCCTTTAAGATACCATCACACTTGTATTCTGTTCACTTTTTTACATCAAGTGACAAGAATGTCTGTGTCCCAAGTACCAAAAGAAGAAAGGCACCACTTTTATCAAATGCAGGTAAGGTAAACATTGAAAAAAATATGGAAGCAATAGTCAAATATATGCAAACACAAGTGTACAGTGTAAATCCAGGAAAATGCCACAAGCATATGAAGTACTTTTAATTTAAGGCACGCCTGAAATCTCCCAGAGAGTTCACCTGTCCAGTCTCAAGCAAAGGGGACTAGAATAAACTAAATCCCAGTTATAACATCAGCTATACAAGAGTAGAGAAAAACCCTAGATAGARCCCTAAAGTTTAAAGGATTTTCAATTAAAGAGCCTATTACTTTTCTCTGTATTAAATGAAAAGACTTTCTTATTTCAAGATACAGAATAATTCCACAGACAGAAAATCTGGGGTATTTCCTCCTACCAACACCATACTTTATACATTTCTATTATTACTTCATCATCTTGCTTATGATACCATGTAAGCCAACCCAAATATTAAAATCTGTGAATGGGATAATGGAGCTTTAAAAGGGARAAAAAGAAATAAATTTAGTACTACACATTTAGAAGAAAATTAGGTAAAYTTTATTTAAAGGCATCACTACAGAGGTGCAAAACCATTAACTTATTACTTGTCTGAAMACAGCACATGAAGCAGCAGATCTATTATTTTACCTGAAATACCTTCAGCAACCTGAGAAATGTCTCCACTGAACATACATTTAAAGAATGTTGTCACATCCTTAGCCATCCAGTTCTATTTCAAGAGACAAACACTTCCCTGTAACTGCAGCCCAGGCTCCCAGAGAGCCATTTTTCTTCTTAAGAATGTCCATTTGTAGCTATCAATAAGCATGGTAAAAAACACAAGACATTCACAGGCTATTTCAGCCAAAGGCAAACTGTTTGCAGCTCCTGCAGCCTGCTTACACATGTAGGGTGTGAATGCCTCTCCAAGAGTGAAATGGGCACTGAACAAAATGAGGGATGCAGAGCCCCTTTATTCCAGAGCTGGCAGCTTTATGCTCGGCACAGGGATGGTGGCTGGTGCTCAGGACACACTCCCAGAGAGGAGCAGAACCCCTTTATTGCAGAGCTGGCAGCTTTACTCCTAGCAGACAGATGGTGGCTGGAGCTCAGGACACACTCCCAGAGAGGAGCAGAACCCCTTTATTCCAGAGCTGGCAGCTTTACTCCTAGCAGACAGATGGTGGCTGGAGCTCAGGACACACTCCCAGAGAGGAGCAGAACCCCTTTATTCCAGAGCTGGCAGCTTTACTCCTAGCAGACAGATGGTGGCTGGAGCTCAGGACACACTCCCAGAGAGGAGCAGAACCCCTTTATTGCAGAGCCGGCAGCTTTACTCCTAGCAGAGGGATGGTGGCTGGAGCTCAGAACCCCTTTATTGCAGAGCTGGCAGCTTTACTCCCAGCACAGGGATGGTGGCTGGAGCTCAGAACCCCTTTATTGCAGAGCTGGCAGCTTTACTCCCAGCACAGGGATGGTGGCTGGAGCTCAGGACACGCTCCCACCGGGGCAGGGAGCGGAGCCCAGAGAGCCCCACACACCACTAGAGGCCCTCGCAGCAGCCGCAGCCCCAGCACTCTGCTTTTAACTCAGCCTTCAGCACACCACGAGGTGCAYTCRGCTACCTCATAGGTCCAAGCTGCARGACTTTTATCTGAAACTTCAGCAAGTTTCAAATAAACCAATACGTGGTGATTTTTTTTTCTTTTTACATGTTATTTGTATTGTGGTAACACCCAAAACCTCCCCAAAGAGGTGAATTAATTTGAGCTTTGAACTTTATGAACTAGCTTATCCTAAATGGAAAGCAGCTGGAGAAAAAAAGCCCAAAGTTATCACTTGTCAGAATTTCTAAGTATTGCCTTCCTGAGCTCTTAAAACCTAAAAGTCTTGTGCAYGTGCTTACTGGGACATCACAAGTAAGAACTGACAAGCTTGCTAACTTGAAAGATGTTCTACCATGCCCTGCAATGGTAGTAATGCTCCTCTTAAACAAGAATGTTCCTACAGTAGGTTAACCTTCAGCAGAAGGGCTCTGTTCTCATCTAAATTTCTCCTACTTCTAGTGCTCTAGTGTTGTGCTAACAAAATTGAAATGCTGTGACTTGTCTTAATTTACTTACGTTTTTAATGTTCCAGACGTCATGAGCTCTGTCACAAGAACAATACACTTTTTTCCTTTGACTGTAGACTCCCAGGAATCATAGAACCTGACAATATTGGGATGCTGAAGCCCTTTCAGCATCCCAGCTTCCTCTTTAAATCTTTGTCGCTCTGACTTGGACAGCTTCCGATCCTAACGAAAAAGAAAAGGTGCATCAGAGTTTTGCTTGATTTTCTTATTGAGAGGCAGCAACTTGAAAACAGTTAAGTCCACACAAGAATCACGTCTTAAATGCCATTTGGTTTGCAATTACCTTTAAATAGTCTGTTTTGAACCCATTCTATTACAGTCTTTTTACATTATGTTGCTCTTTATAATACTATTGCTCTCAGGGTTAAGAACTGCACGGCTGCAGATTAATTCCTCTTTCTGCTTCTTCTTGCTTTACTACTCTTAATAAATTTAGCTGTTGTCTGACTCGGGTGGAAAGGGGATATAATGTCTTGAACACTTCAGTGTTTGAGAATGAAATCAGATMATTTAAAGCATGTCCCTCTCATGTWGTACATTRCAATAACTTTTCATTATTCCTAGATGTCTATCCAGACCACTGGTTAACAGATGGGATTAGCCACCCATAGTGGGGGTTAAGCATCAAACCTCTGTTAACATACAGTATGTTCCTGTAGCTGTAGACCATCAAGTGAATGAATTGGATTTTCTTTGATTAAATGCAGAACCTCATGATTGAGCAAGTTTCCTGAAATCTCATGTCAACAAAACCAAAAAGTTTCTCTTATAACTCCGAGTAGAGACAGAAAGCAATCTTTTGGCCAGAGGCAGAACACAAAACAGCATTCCTGGACTCTTGTGCTGCAGCTGSCTGTCAGCTATCACCAGGACTTGGAGCAGCTATTACCTGAATGAGCAGCACATCTCAAAGAGAAGACATCTCTTTGTGCCATGCAGTGYTCTCAGTTTACCAAGGCATGACCATTGCACTGCTCACACCAGTCTCACTGACTGACTGGCACAAACTGGGTCCATATGCAGTTTGCATTAAAAAAACCAAAATATTTCAGGATATACTTATAGCCAAGAATTTCAGAAGCATTGTTTCTAAGTTATTTAGCAATAACTGAAGACCTATTTGTCAGATCTGAGTAATAATTTTAAGTCACTTGATCTCACATTGTCTTTTCCATTAAAAGGAGGCAGTAAAAACACACAGGATTTACTTATACTCCCATTGTGCTCCAGACAGTAATTCCTCTTCCTTTGTTTACAGGTCATGTGTTTTCTCAATATAATTCAGCCATGTAATATCTAAACCATYCTACATTCACTAAGACCATCAACATTTTCTAAAAGGTTCACAGGCATGGACAAACTTCTTTTTCAGATGAAGCTCCAATTTCCAGAAGTACACAATTTCCCTGGGYAGAAGTCTGAAAACAGGTTTGAAATCACCTCAGGGATCAGTTTCCTATTGGTGTCTAGAATGACACCTTTACAAGTCTTAGGAAAATGCAAAATCCTTATGTATGACTAATTTAATCTACAGACATCAAAAATCATTCAATCCTACAACTACTTCACTCTGCAGAAATCAGCATTACCACCTCTTCCCATTCTTTCCATATTCGTATTTGCACATTTGAAGAAACACTCCACCAGCAACTGACCATTCACGTCTGTTAAGGTAATGCAGGAGTTTTTATACATAATTAGTACTCTCATTTGAGCTAAAAGCCTTCCTTTCAGTATAATGAACAAGGCAGCACAAGTTCTGTTTCAAATCTTAATCTTAACTGCTCCAAGCTGCTGAGACAGAAAAGCAGTGAGCTGCAAGAGGTACAGCTGACCATACACACATGCACCAGTGCTTCAAACAACACAATCACAATATCATTTTTCTCACAGGAAAATAAAGCACTATTCTCAGCCTCTGCTCTTGACCCACATAATTCACTTTTTTAAGCCACTGTACTTAGCTGTAAATTTAGTTACTATATATGGTCATTATACAAAAAAGGCTGCAATAATTACTTTTCTATCACTTTTAAATAGCCAATATGAAAACCTGCATTCATTTTTGCCCAAACCCAAGATTTTTGATACACATTTGGATTACATTTCCTTTATTGTGTGCATACTAACAAGTTATCTACCATAAACACTGTTAACCAGTTTTAGACCTACACTGAACATCAAGTCAAGGCTATTTCATTTCAGTCTCATTTTAACCCACGTAACCCAATCTCCCTTCAGGGCTTTATTCAGTTCTCCCTGCCCTGTACTACTGTCCCCAAATAGAAACTAACAAGTGCTAATCACCCTTATCAATGAACAGACTCCTAAGAGGCACCCACTTACATTTGGACTCATTTCTCTCTCTGGTCACATCCATGGCAGCATCATGATCCTGCAAACACAGCTGTGACATTCAGCACAGACACTCAACACTTCAGTGCTGGCATTGAAAACCCACCAAGACCATGCAATAGACTAAGTAAAACACTGCTTTGAAAGTCACAGTGCCCCAGTGATCTGGGACAAGTCTGGACAAAGCACAGGCCAAAAACTTTCACCCAGGAACACAGCTATGTTTTTGCAACCAAGGAAACCCTGCACCCTTCAGTACATAACTGCAGCAGCAAAAGGGAACATTAAACAGAGCTGGAAGAAAAAGACAGAGAGGSCACTTGTTCCCTAAGCCCAGCAGTGCATACTACCTTTTACCACCCTCATTTCCTTGGACACACAACCCACACCCTCATCTGTAACAGGTTTTTATATTCTTCTCCTAAAGGAACACTAATGCTAGGTTACAGAAGACTGCCAATATATTCTTAAAGAACCCACAACCCAAACATTCAGGAAAATACTGAGTCTCCTGTACAATTATACCAACAAAGCCTGTATACACAATTACTGGTTTTAGCTGTACAAATTACATTCTAATGCAACTTGCAAACAGTTGGTCTGCAGGCCAACAAAAAATTTAAAATGACAAGTCCATTTTCAAAACCTGAGTAATTAAAAGTATTAGACAGCAAGATCTCCCAGGCTGCATAGACACAGGCTAAAATAGAGCCTATCCCAAATGCATGTTGGCATCCTTTGAGCTATTAGTATGGGCAAAAGTGACAAYTTCACCTCATGCTTGTTCTTGTACAAAAATGCAACTTAAGCAGCTGCAGCTACTAAAATATTGAAATAACCAAGTAAAACAGAGCACTGTATGTAATTTGGGAGACTGAGCTGTTACCAGCCACATTAGGTATAAATAGCTCAGGAAAAGCAGAGGAATGAGAGTATCTTGGCATCACATGGAATCCAGAAAGTAGCTGTACAGCATTGCTGTGGCAGAGAGAAAGAAGCCATCACCACTTAGTGAGAATTTAAAAGAGTGTTTTGCACTCTCTTTTGGGAAGGGAACAGTTTCCACCACCCTCAGTTATAACTGCATACTCCAAAAGACTCAAGCCCAGGTGTGTCCTCCCAGCAAGGCAGCTCCTGGGGGCAGTACTCAGAGTCCATCGTGGCCTCTGAGCAGGAGTCTGCAGAATTGCAGGACCCTCAGCTGTATCTCCACTTCTAAAGATGTAATGAAATCTGTGGCCTATCACCCAAAATATGCCCTCCTTTTGCCTAAATTATTCTAARTGTGAATCAGATCAGCAGATTTATCCCCTGCAGCCTTTTTCCTATAATTCATGGTCTTAATAKGTACATAGATGGATCATATCCACATGTATTTGTTGCCTTCATTTGAAAGCAGAAATATAGGTTTCATAGATTAACATTCCAGTTTCACCAAGTACAAGATCAGTTAGACAATTTTAATGTTTTTGTTGATTTTAATTTTTTTTTAAATCAAACAGCCAAAAACTAAACAAAGTAGAAAGATTCACAAGTAGTTTTCCATAAGCCTAGGAAACTTAAACAATTTTATACAGAAGCCAGCACTTTAAGAACAGTTAGTAATATACAGCTTGATATCCTATCCTTCAAAGACTAAATAATTTTGGAATTTCCACTAATAAAATTTAAAAATGGACATAACTCTCTCCTTTCTTGGTCTTTTTTTACCATAAGCAACTTAGGCAGACAAGACAAAGTCCTAAATCTAGAAGTTAGCAAATCACATTCTTGTAGTAGCTCAGCTGGCACATGCTGAGCAGATATAGCCCAAATATTTTTAAAAATACACAAAGCTGTCAAACTATAGGAGAGCTTGCTTTCTAAAATGGATTTAACTACCTTATAAAATACACAGCATTGTTCTTCTTAAACTGATAGCTTCCCTGGAGGACCTAAGTGTCACATCCCAATCACTGGGCTGCCCTTTGAACAAACTGAAACAGATGCATCAAGCCTACTCTGTTCATTTCATTCATTCCTTTCCACCTACATTAAATTGTTTTGACAAGCCAGGACACACAGCAAGGCGTCCCAGCACGTGATTTGTGGTTCTGCAGTGCCAGGGGCCTGAAAGGAGACGAGCAGCAAATGAAACAATTGTTCAGCTCAGAGAGTYCAATAAGCTTTTTCTTGGCTGTTTCCACTTATCCAGGTCCTTCTCATCAGATTGATTTTGGTCAGGAAAGAGCTATCAGAGGTGTTTACATTTTKCAATGTAAAACAGGGATCTTGGGCATTCATGATAAACCAGGTACAGGTTCACTCTTCYGCTGATTTCCTTCATGTACAGCAGCATGAATTACACACAGCATTGTTATTACTCTCTTTCTACCCCTGTACCTACATGCCTTATATAAATAAAAAACAAACCAACCCAAAACAACTCCCTTTCCCCCTAAGATTAGCTATTGTACCAAGCCACAACAAACAAAGCTCATAAGCAAAAAATGCCTATAGTCCTCTGGTGGTTTGTTTCAGCCAAGACTTACTATCTATTCAGTATCCTTAATAAGGAAAAAATTACATTTCTGGCACCTAAATTAATCTTAAATTTCAGCTGGGAGATTCAGACAGTCATTAAGCCTATGGAGTAATTACCCATGTGTTTTCCTTTCTATCTGTCCACAGACAGATAGAGTTCTGAGTTCTGTCCTGTTCAATCAGGATGAGAAATCACATCTGCAGAACACATCCCAGTGCCCAGAGCAGCCACAGGGCCCAGTCCAGACAGCAGAGGCAGCAGGGGAGCCTCCTCATCAAGGCACTGCACTCTGCTCACAAGTCTTGAGCCTCTCCAGCCAGCCCAAGCTCAAGCAAGGCTCCCACTATTTTTCCTGACAGACACCAAAAGGCCTGAGCTGAAGTCTGGGACAATTCAGCTGGCATTAAACAGACACAGTTTTATATTGCTGGCACAGTGCACCTCACCCTCAAACACACACTACAGGATACCAAGCAAGTGGCCACCAAGAGAAATACTCTACATGACAGGAACTACACCCGCCAACTCCTGCYATACAACCTCCAAGGTGATTTTCACTTCCTTAACATCAAGGACAATTTACATTGCTGACATGCTGGGGAAACTTCATGCACAGCAGAACAAATCAGACTCACAAAACTTGCCATGATCTCCATCTACAAATAAGCACACTCACAAGTAATATAGGTCAACTTTAAACTGTTTGGGTCTTGGGAATTTTTTTGTTGGTTTTTTTTTTAAGTGCAGTGGATGAGCCGCTACACAATGTAGAGCTCTTCCAYCTTCCAGAAATATTAGGAAGATAAGCAGTAAACAGAGAAAGACTGGACATTTCATAKACTACAGGTTTTACTAGCTTTCTGYACATCATACCACTAGATCCAGAAATTATACACAGCTATAGTGCAGGGGTTACTGGGTTGTTTTGCAGGGAGGGTTAACTAGACCACAGCAACAGTACRTAGTTTTCATCCAGACATGCAGTAGAAAAATTAGCAGCAATGAACTGTCTTCAAGCGATGTGATMTGTAAATGTACAGCCATGAGAGACTTCAAAGTGCTTTTGAATTATAGATAGTCTGAATCACAGGCAAGGTGAATTATCTATCTCTGCTGGGGTTACACYGAGCAGCATTTTGTCAGGCATTCCAATGTCTGAAAATCTGAGTGAAGACACTGCAGCTCCCAGCCTATTATTTGGAGGAAGAAGTAGCATACAGAACAGACAAATGTTCTTCTGTGTGCATTTCTGCAGCATATGAGAAAGGCTTTGCAAGCCTTTAAGCAAGGTTAATGAGGGGTCATCAGAGGAGAAGCTAGCAAGACTGTGTTCTGATATTCAGCRCTGTTAATGGAACTGAGGCTTTGTGGGYTGCAGTGTTCTCATCCTGAAAAAATCTAGCAGTTAAGAGCAAAAAAGAGCACAGTAACCATTGAGCTAGATTAACAAAATATCAACAAAGAGTCCACTGAGCTTAAAAATCACCCAGCATTACACAGTTGGTGCCTAGAAATGGAAGTCTCAGTGCACAAGCACTGCATCTACTTTTCTGCATGAACACATAAACCACTTAATACTTTCCAGCATTAAAGACTAGGTAGAGACAAAAGGGAAGGGAAAGAGACTGTTCAAAATGCATCCCTGCACAGCAACATACAAAAAACATTGATCAAAGATCTGTACAGATCCTTCCATCACTCTACTGTCTACAAACCACTGAACACAAAAAACTAGTTAAACAGAGCTGAACAGCTGCTGTTCCAAAAGTACATATCCATGCTAAAAAACATCCCAGCCACTCCTCATAAGGCTTGTGCTTTGGACCCATTGCCAGCTTTGCTGCTCTTCGTTTGACATGCTCCAGCACCTCACTGCTCTTCTCTTAGTGAGAGGCACAGAACTTCCCAGCCACTTTCCTGCTCCCCTTCGTTCAGGGATAGAAGACAAAGCCTCTGACAGGTAGCAAAACACTGTGCAAGGCCAAGTTAATGCTTATTGAAARAATGATTTCACCTTGCTCCTTGGCAAGCCTCCACAAGAAGCATCAATTTTATATGAGCTACAGACAATCTTCATGGAGCATGCAAATATCCTGAAGAAAGATAACACTAAATGTAAAATGCATACCTAGCACAATAGAAGAGAATAGGCTTGAAACAGATACACATTTAAGGTTCCTGATTAAAGGTAAATATTTGCTGTAGGTTTCCTCTTATACAAGGTATTAAAAACCCTTTAAGTTTCAGGAAAGTACAAAAGTAGTCAACCTAAGTGAGACACTGAGTGATTATTCCCATTGCTCATCAGTTTCCTGGTGAAAAGCAYCTGCCTTCTGAATTTTTCACCAATGGTTATGTGGAAAGCAAAGGAAAATGGGTAATTGATTTGATATTTCTCTTCYSTGTTTTAATTTCTGGCATTTCAACRCAYTGCAAAAGTAACTAAGTAGAAAATTCATTGGAAGATGAAGTAATTTGTTAAAAACATAAAAATTACAAGTGCTTCTTGTTCTTTCCTTTAGAATTGTTGCAGTTAAATGATACAGCAAATGTACACAACTTTACTTATGCTGCTCAAATGTCAGAAATTAAGAAACAAATTAAACATAATCTGACAGATAACTGATGGTAGAAGGAGGGAAAGGAGGGAAATTAAACTCTAAATGATCAAACAAAAGGAGGACAGAAGTCTTCATCAGTCACCATTCAGTCTGAGTAAGTCAATTAGACATATCCTGAAGGAACTCGTACTTCATCTTTGTCTCAACACTGAAGGGGAAATATCTGCAAACTACAGCCCACATATGTGACCAAAAGATTCCAGCAYCACTCCCCATTTTATCCTGTGATTGTCTCCGTTTTGATGAAGCTGTGACTCACCACCACAGGCCAAGGGGGCAGAACACCAAGAATTCTGTTCCTCTGTGCTCACTTTCCTGCTTCTACATTTGCAGTAGCCCCTGTGCCACCAGTAGCAGTAGCAGCGTCCAAGACACCTGGTGGCAGTAATGTCATGGACTTTTAACCTATGCTTGAAGAGACATCCTCAGCAAGAGACTCCTGGGAACAGAAAAGGTATCAGAGCTGATGTCTCTGCCTGCTTGCACCAAGTTCTGGCATCGTTGCAAACACAATCTCCATCACAAACACAAGAGCAGAAAAACACTAACAGTAGATGAGAATGTTTCTTCTTTATGTAAGGTCACCAGAGTCTTGCAAGTACACTTCCCAATAACAAAGTTTATCTTTTGTTACAGTAGCAGTGTGGGAATTTTTATTTTCAGCAATGCCAAAGGTGACCACACYGCTGGGATACTGCACCTGGATACCATTTGCAGGATTAGATGGAAGGCTCATGGCCAGTGCTGACCAGAGAGAGAGGTTCAAACACACAGCTTCCAAAAAATTCAGCCAGTGTAGATTTTTAGGTTACTGCTAAAATTTAAAGAAGCATTCATAATTTGTACAAAGTCTCTTCTGGATGCTTGCTTTCCAGAGCTGGGTTATGTGTGAATATACACATTAATACACATCTGTACTGCTCCTCTCCCCAGTCTCTCACATCAGCAGCATCATCCTCAGGCAAARCAAGTTGGCTGAACTCAAACCTGAGCCAAATACCCCTTCCAAAGAAAACAATGACTSAGCTGTACATCATCTAATCAGAGTACATTAAATACCATACTCTTACTTTACCAAATCAATCACACATTTTCCTTTGCTCTCCACAAAATCAGAAAGCAAAAAAAAAATTGAACGGTAGATATGAAACCTAAAGCTTAGACGTGACCTCTTCTGGAATGTTCCAGGTCCTCAAGAATCTGGACTAAGAATGGCAAGCAACTGTTTAGGCTTCAGTCATTTCTATTCTAGGGTTGCTCTAGGCAGCATTTGTGTTTCCTTACGCAGAAGTCTTGAGGGGAAAAAAAAAAAAGATGGCTAAAAGATTTACTCAATTTATCCATTCTGAGAGGCTGAACATTAAGGGACAGTAATCAAAATGCTGGGTTATACAAAAACAATCAGTAAAACAACAGAGAGCTCATCTATTTATTTTCACTTTTAAATTGTTATTTGATCCATGGAAGATAAATGGGTAAGTTTGCTTTCTGACAGCAGTTCTCAACAAGGCTTATGTTTATTACATACAGCTTATTAGAAAATTGAAATGTTGGCTGAACTGAATCCTTGATGAGCTATTAACCAGCTGGACCATCATGCCACTTGGCTCAGATGCCTCATTAAAAGTTGCAAAGTGTGTCAGTTTACATTTTGCACTGAACTGATGGTTTTATCAGTGAGAAGTAAGGTACATCCAATCACCTCAGTTTTATTTTACTATGAAAATCCAGTTCTCCACTCAGGGGTGACAATACTTCAGTAAAAAAAGCCTTCTCCACAGCTCATTCTGGTGACCTCACAGATTTATTAATTCAATGCATTAGAAAGGCAATTGTAGTTTTTTGTTTCATGTATTTCTGTCCTTTTATGAGCAGCTGCATGTCTAGAACATTAGGGTAAACCCTTAACTGCTTCAATTTAGAAAATCAAACACATACTACAATTCCTCATCTCACTCTTCACAAAGCTAGTGGSAAACAGGAAAAGGTAGCTACAGCCACTTTTCAGCACACTGCAAAGCTGCATCAATATGCTGGCTGGAAAACCTGCAGGAGTCTCAAGATGACTGCAAGGATTCACTAATAATGAGCACAGTAAGGGTTCAGAAAAGCTAGGAATGTTCTTGTGCCTCTGAGCAGCTCCCTTGCAAAAATCTCAGCATAAAGCCTAGAGAAAAGTATCAGATCAGCCTTCCCTGGCCCCACACTCCTCCAGTTGTAAAACAAACTCATATCAGCCTACAGTACACCTTGGCTTTAACACTGGTATACACACAGTGTTTGCAGCCTGGTTACCCTACARCAGTTACTCTTCCCAGCTTCCCTCCTTTTCCTGCAAACACATCCAAAAAAAGTACTCCATTTAATTTACAAAACTGTGGATTACTATCAGTTATGACTGGATGACATACCAAGTGTAGGCCAAGAACTGGCAGCCAAGAGAAAATCCTTCCAACAATCACCAGAGAATTCCATGCCAGACATCCCTCATTCAGAGACAGATCTCTCATTCAGAGATCCTTCAGGGATCCATTAAAAAACCACAAATAATTGCCAGGTGTTCTGCATGTTCTTGCAAAACAAAAGAAATCAAAAAGGGATCCTCTGTAGGGAAAGACTACAGAGATCCAGAAACAATGAGTTTTAAGGGGTGACCAAAGTTTGTGTTCTAGATGAGAACTCAGAAATACTKTCCATAAATACCAGTATTAGTACTAGCATTTCACAAAYATGAAAGTCCTAAAACACACTGGAGAAGCACTTTCAAAAATTTTAAGCATAACTGGTATAAGTTTCCTGTGATCTACAGAATGCCCATCTTCACCTCAAAGTTCTCATAAAGGGAAGCATTAATGATTCTTCCATGCTTATCCAAAAGGTWGACTTATGAAATCAGTTTCTTGCATCACTTGCATGTTTACTATAGACTTCCACAATTATACCATATACATCAGAGACACTTGTTCCACTAGCACACTGTACATCTTTCTTGGCTAACACCATACATGATCTGCATCTAAAAAGTTACTCAAAAAGTCACAAAAATTTCAGACAGTACCAAATGAACCACTAATATTTTAATTTGCCAATATGTAAATTAAAAAATGTGCATATTATCTTTCACAGAGCAAAGAATTTGAGTAGAGTTGAGTCAGGAGAAAGACAACACTCAAATTTTTAACAGTGAACAGTGGTAGGATGAACAACTAAGAAAACTGGCATGATGAAGCATACTCTGCATCCAGAAGCTTAACTGGCTTTGCAATTCAATCCTGAACGATTTTAAAACACATTAAAACATAAGAGAAAACAAAGTGTAATTGAAATGCAGCTGAAGGGATCACTCAGCTCCTATTATCTAATGCAATACAGGATACAATACATAAAAACAGCCAGGCTTTTGCTGTATTCTGAATGGAAGTAATAACATGCACAACTTGGACACAGAAGTACTATTTTTACAGAGGATGAAAGGGGAAAAAAAMCAAATCCACACAAACCTTTGAAGTGTTGGATTGACCTGCAAGAAAAGCCATTGGCAACTAAAATTCAGTCTTGTCAAACAGGTGAGATCAAAGTATCAAGAGAGCAATCTTGAAAGGGAGACAAAACACGCAGCTAGGAAAAAAGCACTAGATAAATTTTAAGATTAACTAGATGAAGTTTAAGACTTCTTTTCCCTTTGAATTTGGGAACTACATACACAATATTCCCACTGGTAAGGCTGTCCTGTATTAATCCAAGCATTTTTTCCAAAGAATACTACTGGGAATATCCCACACTGCCAGAAGACCAACCATGACCTAGAAGGCCTCAGATATTCAACATGTTATCTATGAATCAGCTATTCAAAATGCTACAGCTTATCCAAAAAGTCTGTTTCTCATTACATTGTGCTTTAGTCACATACTGTCTGTCCTTGGTCTGGTGCCACTTCATTTCAATTGTTTGAACAGGAACACTGGAAGGAATTTCTTGAAGACAAACTATAATGCCTGKGCATGCCATGGTTCAAGGGGCCTGCCTTAATGGGTCATCACAACCTGTAAACAGGCTTCTTTGYTTTCAATTTACCTCCTACTTCGTTCTACTGAAGAATTCTACATGCAGTTCAAAATCCAGTTTAATTGTGAACTGAAGCGCTTTATCAAAAAAAACACCAAAAACCATTCAAAATATTCAAAAAATGAGTCCATACAGTGAMATATCTAATATTCTGTACATCATATACAAAAACTACCAACTAGTGATCATATTTAACATTGAACAAGTTCCCTTAGCCAAAAAGRTATCTGAAAACATTTTTAGCAAAATGGCTCTGTCTGAGACACACTCAATGTGTTCAGCCAGTATGCACACATAAAAAAGCTATGGAAGCTGGAATTCAAAGAAAAGCAGTTTGTGAAAAACCTGTTCTGGTACTGCATCCCTTCTTTCACTGGCAATAAGTACATTTCTGTGGGGATAAGAGTAGGTAAGTGGATTGAAGATATTCCGTTTTTCTGTTTAATTTAAATTCCTTGCCCTGCCACACAACCCCAAACAACATCCCAGTAAAACCATTTTAATTAAGCTAAAGACAGTATCATAAAGATAATAGACACTTGGATCTGGTTTTAGCCTGAAATCCACTAAATAGTACTTTAACAAATACACAGGCCTGCTCTTGCTACAAAGAGTCAGCCCCCAGTCTGGAGATAACAAAGGCCACACAAGCCCCCTTTTTCACAGGCAGAGACAGGACACAGATCTCTGAACAGATGTCTAACAGAGCAGCCATATTCATTTTCAGAATAAGAGCCTCCTGCCCAACTCCCAGCAAACRGGATGTGAACAGAGGCAGGACAAGTCCACATCAGCAGCAGACTGGAAGCACCTGAGAAATAATTCTTTTGCCGTTCTGTTCCTACTCCAGCATTTTCTCCAATCAACTCAAAACCAATCCAAGCGCCAAAACAAACTTTCCAAAAACATTCTAATGCTTGAATGCTTATTATTAGAGACACTGATGAAAACCTCACCAATTCCTTTTAAAGACTATCARGYAGCTTTGTAATTGTTTCCTCCTGAAGGCCCTATCACTACAATATAAAATGATTTTTCCACAGAATGGCTGTGATCCAAACACAGATCTCAGTACTTTGGAGGGRCAGCTGTGTGAAAATCTCTTGAGAACTCAATTCTAAAACCTCTTCTCATAGGGGCTTGGAAGGTGGAAGTGTCATWAAGCAGTTTTAAAATCCTCAAAACGTAAGAACATTTCTAAAATAATGTTCTGGCTGTTACCACAGGGGGTTCTATTTATATATTGTTTCTTAGTCTGGGCCCCTGAAACTGAATTATTTCAAAGGAAACAGAGRGAAGACAAGGACTTTTTAATCCTTATTCGCCAATTGTTTGGCAAACAGTAAAAATGAGGGCCAAATGGAAGAACCTGTAGTTGCAGCACCTCAGAATTACAGGAAAGAGGCTTCAGTAGCCAGCACATATTTCAGTACAGAGCAGTGAGAGTTAAAACTCGAAATTTATAATTAACAGCACGGCCTTCAATAGAATTGTGAAAGAAGGACAAAACCAACAAGCAGGAGCTGGATAGATGAATCACAGTCTCAGAGTTACAGTCCTATCTTCAAAGCTGTTAGYAGGCTGAAAAATTTATGAACAGGCATCTTCAGAATGAGTTGCAACATATCTGTCCATCAGAAGCAGACATTCCCCCTTGTGATTTCACTTTGCAAGTAATAAAATCCAGACTGCACTGCAAAGAACTGCAGTTCCCCCCTCGCCTGCTCTTGCCCAGAGCACTCTGGCTACAGAGGCTGACAGGGTTTTGATGCTATTTTAATCTCTCCTGTGCTTCCAACACACACTGGATCTCACAGATCCTTCTTGTAATTTCCTATTTCAAAGCACACAGTCTCTCAGAGAGACCTGGTCCATACTCCAGGCACCTTTTGCTGAAGTTTCCCACAGCCATTTGGTTTGGCTCTGCCCGCAGAGCAAATGAATGCTCAATACACACCAAACTGAGATAGCTTGAGCACATTCACCATCCTGAACTGCTGACTCAGTGCAAATGACTCCACTTCAGAATTAGTCACACATGTGAGTATGTGAGGTGGAAACTGAAATTTATGCCACTATGAACTCTTCTTATCTCAACGACTTCAGTATGCTTGTGCCTAAATAAGGATTTCACAAGAGATCTACTGGCAATCATCAGGCTTGTGGAAACAGGATGCTTTTCCATGACAGGCAGTGGAATGGAATGGTATTGTAAGAACACTGAAATCTTAAGATCATAGAAGAGATTGTAGCTTYATACCAAAATTATCAGAGTTATACCCAGAATTTCATTTCTAAAATTAAGATAACAGTATTCAGGCAACCCAGGGGCTAACTGCCTTTTCCTATTATGCCCTCCTGCCACTCCTTCCTTCCAGAACACAATTTCAAGTTTTCACTTCCCAGGAAAGGCAAACAACATTAGACAAAGCACAGATCAGGCTCTGAGCTAATTAAAAAGGAATTCCCATCCAATGTTGTAGACACTAAACACTAAAACAAAACTAAAAGCAGTCAAGTACTACTCTGATTACAGCTATGTTCAGATTATTAATAGATTTTTTTGCAGTCGTTTCATTTATATACATTTCTTTGGACTTTATCCTCCTCGCCTTCTGTACAATCATGACTTCTAGCATAAAAAAGGGAAAAAAAAAACACACCACAAAGAATTCTCTAACTCAGCCATCTGTGTAACAACACTCTTTGCTGGTAGCTGTTTTACTTAAACCCTGAACATCAAGAGTCCAGTTCAATGTGAAAAGTCCAAAMGGTACTTAAAAGAACAAACTATAAATATAGAAACTTCTACATTTTAGAATACATTAGACAAAAAAGAATAAAAAAGGATTTTTACCAAATCTGGTAAAAATCAAAGTTACATATTCCATTCTTTCTACACCATTTTTTCCCTCAAAGCTCATGGGAAAGCAGACATTTTGATTAGGGCATTTGGTTTTAAAATAATACAAAATTCATCTTTTGAGATCTGAATTGACTACAGCTAAAGTAATTTGAGCAGTGCATTTTTACAGATGCTTCCTTAAGACAAATGACAACATATTGGTATCAAAGCTGCTTCTCCATATCTGACTACTGAGATTAACAGCTGCAAAGTCTGCTGCTTGTACAAATAAAGAGGCTGCTGTTCCACAAAAGGCTTTCTGCTTGAAAACTTCAATTCCTATTTCTCCAGAAAAACTTACAACAYGATGAAACAAGCCATTTCTGAGGATATTAAAATTTCCTAGCTTAAACAGTTGCAACACAAAGAAGTGAACTGAATTACATTGTACAGCTTTGTACCCTGCATTTCCCATCCTGAGGGGTTGACTGCCACATCCTGTACAAAAGGTAATTMTATATTTGTGAAACAAAGCCAACACATTGAGTAAGTTCAAAAAAACTGCTTCATACAGCATCATACAGATGGTGACACAGATTATTCACAGGCTAGAAAATTRATCAAGTCCTCAGAATTTAAAAAAYGGTAGTTTCCAAGTAAGCCTAATCTAGAAAATGTCACTTCTTTTTTGATCTGAAGACTCTACTTGGAAGTACTTCCTCAACATAGAGACAACACACCTGTCTCAACACTGCTTTTAGGTCTCTGATTCACAGCTCTCAAATATAAAAAGCTAAGGTGCCAGTGGATGCAGTAAAGTAAGCATTTTTCTCTGAAGCACCTGTAACAGCTTGGCTGAAGCTTCTTAAACAATTAAACTTAAGACAGACACTTGGCTTGAAAATTTGCAGCCCAGGTAGTGAAGGCACACACCAGCTGGGCAACTGAGAACAGGCTCTTGTGACAAGACTCAATCTGAAGGGGTGCTGCCTCATGTATTAGTCCCATGTGTACCAATAAAGAATKGAAAAGCAGATGACCACTGTGTAAATATAGAGCATTACCAACACATTTCTCCCAAAGACAGCTTGTAAAATTACAGACCATTACAGAGCTAAACTGCAGAATGAACATGAAAGACAAATGCTAATTTTTATACTTTCAGAAGAAGTAAAGCGAGTACCAACTGACACATTATGCCAGCTGATGGGTGGTAATGCAAAGACATTCAGTCATATGGAGCTTATCAATAATTTTAACCAACATYTTAGGCATCATCACCAAGTCTCAGACTGAACAGTCAACTATTAAATTGTTGTAGCAGGATTTTTGGCAGCAACACACAGAGGGGCTGCAAAGGTAARCAAGGTGTCTCCTCATATCACTTCACCCAAAGAAGTCCCCAGAAAACTTCCTTTTGGCAGCTTCATCTCACTGCATCCAATGCTTGGATTTCCAATTACTGAGCACAAGGGCACACCTCTCTAATGCTTTTACTGAAAAGACCTAACAGCAACTATTGCTTCACTTGCAGGTCCTTTTCTGAGTGAAAACAGAAAACTATTGATGCACTTAGTTTGTCTTYTCTAAAGCCCAGCACTCAAAAGCACAGAACTCCACATGCTGTGTGTGAAGTACACTTTAGGACCTCCAGAAGGTGTTTCCTATCCAAAGCTCCACAGCTGCAACACCCAAACTGGATCCACAAGTGATCCAGAAAGAAAAGTGATCCAGAAAGATCTTCACTGCTTAGAAGATGAGGAAACAGCAAGGTGGGAAACTTGACAACASATATCATCTCCTCAACCCTCAGAATCAAAGAAAACCACACTTTATGTCCACAACCTATAAGGGATAATAGCCTAATGTTGTCCCAAATCAGTAACAACTATGGAAAGTGACTGCAGTGCCTCTTTTCTGGGGGATGGCTTCTGGGGAAGGCTTCCTTCCTAAGTTTACTCTGCATCCCTTTTTTCAGGGAAACTGGCATACTTGTCATGGAATACTCAGCTAGTTCCCTAGAGTTAACTTAGACAATATCATTAGTGCTAGTCAGACACTGAATTAGAAACAGAGTTACAAAACAGGCAAACCAAGATTCCTCATCCTATCAAACTTTTCTTTTCCACAGATGCTATAACAGGAATCGCTAGGAACACAGAAGTAAACAAAACTCCTGACAAGGATTTCAATAGGAAAAGGATTAAAAAAACAAACAAACAAAAAACCATCACAAACACCAAAGTGTGATTATTTGGAGTCTCCAAGCTATACTATCACCAGTCATGATCATTGGATACTCTGGGCTAATGTGGGGCATGTGGCTGGATATGAGCAATCTCTGTACTACCACCATTGAAGGAAGAACTAAAAATCTAACAATGCAACAGCCACAGATGCCTACAATAAAGTGAAACTAAACTGATAAAAAGGGAAATTAATTCAGCTCTGTTTCCCCAATAAGACACTCAACCCCTCTTATCTTTGATGAATGTGTCCCAGGATGTGCCAAAGTGCACAGCACCACGACCCTTGATCTCTGCTTGACACAAGTCATCATTCAAGGCTCGGGATATTTTGCTATCCCAGTATGTGTGACAGACTGCTCAAACCCCACGAAACACAGCCAGGCCAACTGCTGTACTTGCTGCTTTTGAGAGCACACACTGATGACTCCCAGATTCTCAAACTGTAAACCTGACACGAAACTACAAAATAACCACTCACAYGAGGCTCCAGATAAAAGACTTCCTAGCTTGCTGCCACCAAAGCAAGAGATCACACGCCAATATACAGCTGAAAAAACACCAACATCTGTCAGAATATGAACTATTCCAGGCAAGTTATTTAATAGAAAGTCAGAGAACAGGGAAAACTGAAGTCCCTCATGATTTTGAAGAAAAAGCCCACACTTTTTACAAGGTGCATGCCTTCTGTTCCTGGAATCGAGGCCAATTGTACAGATTCAAACACAAGAGGAGTTTTCCACTGAAGAAGGCATGGACTTCAAAGGCCACAAAATCCACATTAAAAGACTCCAGCACAGCTTCAGCCTCCCTAATTCCCACTAGACTCCCCAAATCTGTAGAGCTGCAATCACTTGTTTTAGAGTGGCTGCATGGGCTTCTATTGCAGAGGCACTGAATTAATGAATTCAAGCTGGAAACCATTTCTGAAACACAATGTACTGGGAAGCAAAAGTGAGATGTATGCAGCAACTTAACCCGACAGTGTTTTAGCATTTTCTTTTCTTTTTTTTTTTTTGGTGGGTTGTTTCAAGAGGTTATTTCTTGAAGCCCTGCAGAGACTAGGAACTTGCAGTGTGGTCAGTTGCATTTATTGTTCTGTTGTCTAAAAGCATAGACATGAAAAATGTCYTAGCTACCCCTTTGAACAAGCAGGCTTTCAGAGCAACAGGCAGAATTCCTCTCAAGGTTTGAGAAACAGGTGGTTTCACTAAATCATGRTCAATTTCTCCGTTTGCTTATGGTTTTCAACAGTCTGTAGTTACTGCAAATTYTTGTTGCCTTTCTAATTCAGTTCCAGTCCTATGCAGTCTTCATTAGTCAAGAACTACAATCATGCTTTACAATAGTTTTCTGCAGAGAAGCTATTTTAAGTTAATGACCATGCCCATTCTCCCATTAAAGTGATTTTTCAGTCATGGACTTAGCACTCAACATTTTTTTATGGCACTTTGTTTCACATTATGCTCAGCAGCCCATGGAACACATGACATTTTGTAACCAAAYAGCCAATGGTCACTGGCAAACTTCCCCTCCCCTCCCTTTCTCAATATTATTGGAACAAATAGCCTTATTTGCACAAAAAAGCCTCTGCAACCTGCAAAATCAAGTTAACCCCCCCCTTAATAATCTGTGTCAAGTAGATTTATTACAACTTTCATTACACTCAATTCATTGCTAGCCAGAATCACACAGGTACCTCAGCTTTTTTGTCAGAAATGCTTATTGAAGCACAGACTGAGGATTAGCAACCRGCCAGAAGACCGAGGGTGATATTCTGGATAAATGTTCTTACCTAGTAAAACTACAAAAGGAAAGGAGATTTAGAATTCAGCGCAAYCCTTGAGCTACTTTAGAAACAGTGTCAGTAGAGTACAGGATCACTGGMTGAAACATTTTCATCAGCCTAGGAAAATATTTGTAATTAGAAAAAAGCTAAAACTTCATCCAAAAAAAAAGGATTTTGCACTTAAATGGTTCACCTTCATTCTTTCTTCTTTAATTGGGCCTTGGACTATTTCTAACATTTTCATGGGACAGCTTTATTTCAAGTGAGAGCAATGCTCACGGCCCTCTAAACAAACAATTCGGTCACCAACTTGTGATCCCGGTGACTCCTGATAAACTCACAGCTGTTGGACTGAATATTTATACATGAAAACAACTGATGTATTTCCATCTGGTCTTTATGACAAGAGGWTGACTATATAAAATGGCAAATCACTACTGCTTCCAAACAAAACTTGGGGAAGAGGAAAGGGAAACTGCTGAGCTGGACTGCCCTTGACCCATGACAAACAGACAACTCAGCTGTCACTTATGTTTTGCTCATTTGAGTAGCTGCAGAAAGTATATCTGAAATGAGACACCCTATTCAGCTGAAGCTCAATCTAGTCCATGGATTTTTTTCCCTTCCTGGAAAGAAATTTGGCTTGAGAAGGGGGAAGGGAGAAGGCAAGAGCATAAAGCAAATTCCCAAGAGAACAGTAAGCACATTTCCATGGATAAGATTGACTTACCAGCTGGAAAATCTAAGTTTGGATGAGGCAGTTCCAGGAGTCAAAGCTTAGACGCGGGTTTTAAACATGCTCATTCTTCTTTTACATAGGGTAGCTGAACACAGACAACAAAATCTGCTTCATTCCAGAGTGCAAGAAGGAGCAGGGGGAGAAAATAAAATCCTTGTTTTGCCAGATGGCTTATACTGGGACCATAGGAGGATTCAGGAAGGCCAAGGTTAGAAAATAAMGCAAAAAATGACATTGGCAATGACTGATACACTGTTTTGTTGGAAGGGGGAGAAATGAGGATATTTCCTGAACAGGTAAAAAGCAAGAACAATTACCATTCCCACACAGGAACAAGAGAAACAAAAGATACCATTTCCCTGAATATTATTGCCAGAGAAGATAAGGAGAGAAGTCAAAGGGAAAGTGGAAAATAGCTCTCTACATCATCAACCAACTCATTCTTTCCATTCTAAATTCCAATGCCAACTTCCTCAGATTTCATACCCCTCTTAAGTGACAAATTATACTTAAAACATGGCTACATTCACAGCCTGCTGCTTTGTAACTGCAGTAATCCACGCCGACTAAGTTAACACTTATCAGTTGCGTCATTACCTGCTAGTTATCAGCTCTTTATTTAAAGTAGCTGCACKCCTTCAAATTTTACAGTTACCCAAACCATGTGGTTTGTTGCAAAAAGTTATCAAGACCAGAAGTTGAGCAATACACAGTTTTGGACATGCTACAACAGCACAATCACACATCACAAGCATACTTCAGAAATTTGGTATTATCTTATAAGCTGCCACATTAGAAGCCACAACTGGTTTCTGACAGAGGTCAAACCACTGCAAACCTTAAGCAAAGCAAAGTAAACCTTCAGCTGAACAATTCAGAACAAAAACCAGCAATCTGCAGTAATAGTAAATAACAGAGCCTTCCACAAAAGAATTTGGGGAATTATTTTGCTGATGTTGAAAGTACAGCCAACTGCTTTAGCACAGCTGATCCTAGCTTACTTCCTTTGGTTAGCCCAACCTAATCTAAAGCTACTTAAGCTCTTTTCACAAAACTGAACCATTTCTTTCCTTCCCATTTGACATAATCACTGTTTGCACTAGTGTTAAGTTTTCCTGTATTCCAAATCAGTTTATCACCCATTTCCAATTCATAACACYATCACTCATATGGTTTAGAATCTAAGGATGCCTTCTCCCAGAGGCCAACAAATAATACATTTTTACAGTACAGGTTTATCAAGCAGAAACCATTTATAGCTTGGGTACACTGGGAATTTTCACAAAATCTCTATATTTGGAGCAGCAAGACTATGAAGTTTTTCTCATGCTTGTTCAACTCCACACTTCAGACCAGTTCAACCACATATCTCAGAAAACTGACCCAGGAGACCTTCCAGAGCAGTTAGTCATCTACCCACCAAGTAGGCCACAGATGCTGGTTTGGGATAGATGCCTCTCCAGTTTGAAAAACAAAATTCTTTCAAACACTTAAATTATGGTCATGAAGCTTTTCAAAGACTAAATGTGCACATTCACAGTCGACTACAAAATACTAAAAAATCCACAACAAACAGCAACAAAATGCTCAGCTTTACGGGCTGCTGGGCTTATGGAGCTCAAAGCCTGAATGCACCCATAAAATGAATTTACCTGTTCATGAAAGTTACAAAAATAGTTAATCTGTWAAGAAAACACCAACTGATGTATATCCACAGTAGGTAGCTTACTCAATAASATTACTATAAAAGGAAGCATTTTGGCAAAAAGCAGGCAAGAAATCCACAAGCTTCAGTACAAGTATTAAAATAATACTTTCATGAACTAGCCATTCATAGCAAGAGGAACTCCCAGAATCAATTCATCATTTTAAACTCGTCTGGTCCTAAAACTCTGAAATGTCACATACATCCCAAGAAACAAGGTTTTCCGCTGTTCCTCACCTTTGTCTTGTAAATGTTATTTAACTCCTAAAGTTTGTTGGAAAAAAAACCCACTTAAGTAACAATAAAAACAGATTTTGAACTCCCCAACACAAATAAATCAAACTTCAGTTCTGCTAGGTTTTCTGTGATTGGCCCAACTTTCAGAAATAAGATTCCATACTGGATGGGAGGAGGAACACCACTTTTTTTGAACCATAATCCCAAGATAAAAATCAAGGCAACTGGCTATTTTTCCTATCTGAAGCGTTATCATACACAGTTAGCCACATTCAGTTGCACTGAAATGCTGGAAGGAAACCTGAGCAAGAAAGACAATCTGTGACCAATCTTCAAGTATAGAACACACACAATACACTGGGGGTGCTACAGCATTTAAGTCTTTAGCAGCAACCTTGAGGCTCTTCACTTATTTTTTCCCCTTTTTTATTCCTGAGGGTAAATACTGAACCTCTCAGATATGTTCAGGCTCGTATAAAGAGATCAGCAGAAGAAATCATACCATCACCTTAACTGGCTCACAGTTGCCATCAAGAGGCAAAACATTTCAAATTCAAACACCCTGYGTAATTCACCACCACCCCTCCTAAAATTCATTTCTGCTTTTGAGTCTGCAGAAAGAAGCTCAAGCTGCACATAAAGGAAGTAGAGAAAGCCACAGGAAGAAAAAAAAAATAATTCTAAAACTAAACTTCAAGTCTTAGTTTTCTATCAGACACTTCTGTTATTTCTCCCTTTTCAGCATACTCTTCCTGGCAAACCAAACTAAGCCCCAAATCAAGATAAATGCAAATAAAAAGCCTGCCCTCAAAGGCCATTCTACATACTGTCAATCTCTTCTTGTCTACATCTAGAGGGGACAACATTTAAAAAAAAAAAAATCAATCACTTCTCAGACAGTATTTCTTACAGTAGGATATTTATCTGACTGGACTGCTGCAAGAACTCTCTACGTCAAGTTTAGCCTCATAATGGCATTTTTAATTTAAAGAGGACTCATTGACTTAGCTATAACAAAGCACATTAACTTAACATCCTGCACTTTCACATAGATAACCTACATTTCCCAAATGAAAGCATACCATAAGCAGCTGAATAAAGATCAAGAGAAACCAAAAATAGTTCTATGTTGGAAAATATTTGTTAGAATAGAAGTCTCATTAATAAAGAGGCAGATTTGAAAACAGACATGGTAACATTTTGCAACATTTAAGCAAAACCTGCTAACGGTTCAGAAATTGCCATTAACAGATGCATATTACATAAGCTCACATAGATTTCCAGATCCTTAAGATAATCAGCCWGGATTGCTGAAGCTTTAAATAGTAATATTTGGGGGTTATTGTTTGCATGTCATCAGTCTAGCCCAGGACAGAAGCAATCAAAATACATTCAGAGCGGGGTCACAAACTTGCCACCAACAATCGGCACAGGAGAAGCAAGTCACAGGTCCYCCTAGGAGAGGAAATTGTCCAAGGAAAGCTGGGTAACCCTATCACCTGGGTATTTTAAACTATCACAAGGCTATATTAACTGGCCAAAACCAGACAAAACACACATGGCTGTTGGCATCAGCTTWGTACTATCTTCCACTTAGCTCAGCAAAGCTGTTCCAGATTTTCCCCAGTTACATACAAAGAGATTGGCATTCCTGTGCTTTTCACATTCTACCAAAGGTGGCATTCAACTCACAATTGTGTAATTGGGTTTTTCCATCTTGACCTTTCTGCTTTCTGCCACCAGCCCCAAACCTGCTATCAGAAGCCACTATCTTCAATTTCTGATGCAATGAAACTAGAAATGGCTGAAACATGCAGATGAAAGGGATGATCCAGAACAGCAAAATCGAAACAATGTAACTCCTACCTCATATAAAGAGGTCTAACAAAGCTCATTTCTCACACTGTCTGCTGTCTTCCTAACGCAGGAGGAGAGAGCTCTACAGGGACCTATTGAAAGGTTCTGTTAGTGACTGCTCGTCTGACAAAGGCAACAGGACCAGAACCACTCTGGGCTATGGCTCCAAACATAACTTGTGATGTGGATGCTACTGGAATTTCCAAAGCTTCCTCTTTGTTTTAATCTTACTGGTAACATCTGAGGAGTCCTTGCAAAATTAGAAGACTCGAAATGCACCACAGTGATCCTGTCCTGAGAACAGAGACTCCAGAGAACTGCTGCCCACAGATGAACCAGGTGACTTCAGAACTATGCTCTGGGGCACACAGATCATGGGAAAAAAATAGCATCACTTACATTTAAACACATTTATTCTGGTGTCATTGACACATCATTTTGAAAGCTCATAGATATTTYAGTTACAAGGCCATCAAGCATGCAACATCCCTTCTAAAGGACCTCTAGAGTCTAAGTGTAYAGGCAGCATTCCCAAAGATTCTGCTTAGACCTAAAACAACAAATTCAAATGTAGCAGTTTGAGTGGTTCAGAATGAGATATCCTTGTAAAAACTGCTTACTGCTTTAGATACATACTAATACTCACACAGCCTCTGGCAGGCTATGATAGAACAACATAACACTACCAGTCCAATTTTTATCAGGCTGCCATTTCCTTTGCCAAAAAATCACCTGAGAACATGTTAAATTATTCCTGAGCCAGGCAAAGTAATATAGTGCTGCTTGGAATTCCCCAAGCAAATCTTGAAGCACTTCAGAATAATCTGGATATGTGCAATGTACCTGCCATCACCAGGTGAAAATGACAAGTGGAATGAAGTCCAGAAGTATGTCTAAGAACTGAATCTGAATTTTGGTCACTGCATTCCACCCATTACTTTATTCTAACTTCTAAAAAAAAAAAATGTGCCAACACCTGTGATGAACTTGCTGCACCGATCTCCTTTTGGGTTAAGAGGACAGCATAGCACAAAACATTATTAAAACAAAGTTTATCCTGTGCAGCATGGAGTTAAGGGGTATTCTGCAGGTTGTGCCCGCAAGACAAGACACRAGCAAGCTCCCTAACATGACCTCAAGTGAGGCACAGATTCAATCCTCATCACCCCTCTACTTCCCACAGCTCTCCCAAAGGGAATGAGGGGAACTAAAATCACACATTGAGAGGTGTTGGTATGACAGTTTGTAAACCTACTGAGGAAACTGGAAATAGAGTAGAAAGAAGGACAGCCATAGTATCTTGACCAAAAACATTCAAACACTGTTTAAGGTCCAACACACACCCTAAATGATTCTCAAAATTACCTACAAGACAGTCCTAGGGAATGGAAGCAGCTTCCACAAAAATACTTGTGAAGCCATAAAAACTGAGTCCTGTTCATTTGGACAAGAATTTAAGTAACAGATTTTAAAAGATATGCAGATGGTTCATATTAGATAAAAGCCTTAACTACTCCAAGAAATCAATTTTCAGCATGACAAATCCTGCTATTTAGAATAGAAACTGTTCCAAGTGTACTAGAAGAGCGTTTTTCCAAGTGTGGTGTACACACACCATGATCTAGTTAAAACCACAGTATCATTATGTGAAGTTTCAAGAGTCAAAACCAGTAACTTCYTACCATCTGCTATTAAAAATTAACACCACCACCAGCAAAATCCACAAGCATATACCATGTCAAGAGAAAGTTCTATGCCCAGCTGCAGGAGCACTGCAAATTTACATGATATTTATTATCTTTCTTTTAACTTAAAGGTTACATCCATTATGTACACTGACAAACTAAACAGAAAACCACTCAACTTTTATTTCAACTCCACCACGATTTGAAAGAACCAATTTGTAGTCTCAAAAAAAGGTTGGTAATCTTTACAGGAAATGCATGACAGGAAGCACCAAGACTGCCACTGCTTAGCACCAGCTTTGTCACACGCAGCATGGAGAACCTGGGTGTCAGTCAGAGCTGCGATGTTTAACACGCTGCTGCATGAAACAAAACCAAAGACAAAATAAGAAAAAGAACGTGTGGCCTAGAGGGATGTTGCTAACCAAAAGGTATTGAAAACTGCACTGTACTGTGCACTGCATCCATGGAGACTACCACAGATCTATTACTGCTTGTTTTATTTATTACTCTGCTCGACAGCTCTCAAAGGACTCTATACAGGATATCTCCAGGGAGCTTTTATCAGGTGGGATTTTTTTCCCTTACAAAGAAAGATTATAGACCTGGTACTTTTCCTCAGCCCTCAAAAGTTTTGTTATGAAGCTAAGTGTTTTAAACCACAACAGCCCAAAACAAATCTCATTTAAGAGATTTAATTCTGCACCTCTCAAACCCACACAAACTGACAAATAAAAGCCCRTTTATTTCCATAAGAAATGCTGCATTTTCAGAATGTACTTATCTGATTATATTCATTGCCTCACAACCAGACAGTTACAAATTGACCCACAGCCATCTCCAGAAGTGATATCCCTTTGAGGTAAGATTATTTTCTTAAGTAGAGGTCTCCTAACAGCTGCAGCTCCAGAATGTACTTCAAAAGCTCCCTTCTCTCTTTCAGGGTCACCTTTGTCAAGTCAGAGGGAGCCTGACCACTGTTTATACTTCTGCAGGTAATTAGTCTGGCCCCYTTCCCATGTCATTTATCAAGCTGTCAATTGTATCAATTACAGCACAAACACTCAAGAATATGGCTGGGTTGTCATCTTTAGCTAAAAGAGAAGATTTCACATCAGAGATTTGAAGACAGTAAGCACCAGTAATTTGTTCTGCCCTATGACATAGAAAACCAGCAAAAATTTAGACTTTGCYGCACAAAATTTCAAGTTCCCTGCATATGCACACTTGTAAATCCAGCATCCTGAAAGTGCCATAAGCCCACTGAATACTTGCAGCTTTACAGATTTTACTTTCAGTATTTCATAATTTGTAAAGCTGAAAACAGAAGAGATAATAAGGACAGCATGATGTTGACAGATTGTCACATACCTTGATTAATCTACATTTGTGACAATGACACAGCTGGCCCAGCAGCAGTCCCAAACAGGAGGCACACTGCTGCTGCAGCCACACAACTGCTCACAAACTAGTAAAGCATCATCAATACTGATGTGAGGCACAGGAGCCAGCATACTGCATTAGACTTGGACTTGATCTTMCAGTAAAAGTTTCAGAAAATGTCTTTTTAAATAATCAGAATTCAATCACAGTCAGAGCTTTCAAAGAATGCATATTTGTTTAGGGATATTGACTGTTTCTCCAGAACGAAGAGAATGTAAYCGTTTTCCAACAGTGCTTGACAGATGAATTCCAGGTCCACACTTCTCAGCTTCCTCTCACTGCAGAAAGGTCTAGATCTGGTTTTCCATTTTGCTTTAATGTWGCTACATGATTGTGCATCAGAGCCAGCATCTTTGCAGTCAGGACTCCTAGTGAGCAATATGCAATCAGCTTTTTAAAAACAAAAAAAAAGAAAGACTACAGGATGCCACAGTTATGTGATACAAGACCTTTTTTGGTTGTCAGACTCGAATGTGCAACTTCTGAAACATTCTCAGTTCTGCCAGTCCAGAAAGAATAGAGAATTTTAAGAATTATACATTGACCTCAACAAGCTGATATTTGTCATGGTAAGTCTGCAGTGGAGTCTGTACTCCAGAGTACAGAAACTGCATTCCATCGCTGTCTGCTGACCTAAAAATCACCATTAAATATAGCTTTAAGACCACAAGACAAAGATAGGCATCATTAAATCTGAAGTGTCAGTAAAAATGAAGCTACACATCACATCCAATCTACTTCCTGCACTGTGAGTTTTAAGTTAACATTGTTAGACTCAGAAAAACTCTGACAGATGGAAATATTATTTAGTACCTCGCTGTTTCCTGCTACRAAGTGTCACTTGAATTATCATTTTTACCAGAGTGCAGTATAGAATCTCATGGTTCACATCCAGTTCTGGCGTTATGCTTGYCCCAGCTAGTTTTTCATTGCTATTTCCTATGTAAGAAAAATGCATTTGCAAGCTGGAGTGTCTGTACACTACACTTGGTTTGCAGTTAGACATCTGCTAGAGAAGTGCACACATGTAACCTACACCAACTTATTACTCAGATGGTTTATAACTGAAGGTAACCAAATTCACAGTCAGCTTTCCCTCAAAGCAGTAATGAGTACAACAAACTCTGTGYACCATTATCACCTGTCCAACTCATTTCTTACCCTGGACACTGTGTTGCTTAGGGAAACCCCTCCAGTTCCTTTCAAACCCTTCAGCAGCTCAGGTATTAAGCAGAATAACCTGACCTGGCACTGAATCCAGGGTAAGAATAGCAAAGGAACATATCAGCAGGAAGGTGCACTCTCCTTTAAGAGAGAACACTGCCCAAATGAAAGATAAGTCTTCAAATGCCTCACAAATACACAGTTCAGAAGAGCCCAAGTTACCTCCACATCATCAAGCAAGCACATCCCTATTAGAAAAGTTACTAATTTGAMTAACCCAGAGCAATAATTCTAGGGAGAAGATTCTGCAGTCCAGCAAGTGACTGTTCTGTAAATCAGCAGTTAAATTACAGTTTTGATTTAAAACCACTCACAGAGGACTCAGAGGGATGACACAATAGCACTAAGATTTGGCTTTTGCAGCCAGCAATGTGACTCGCTACTTCTGGCATATGAGTATTACTTTGCAAACTTAAACATCAGGGGAAGGCATCACATTTTAGCCACAACATTACCTGAATTGTACAAAGGAGACAAACTCACTGCTCAAACATCATTTACAAAGATCACTTTTTCAATGACTACCTACTTAAAAGSCCTTTAATTAGTAACCCTAACTACTATTTTAGTCAACTTATGAGATGTGCTAATGACAACAGYAGGAGGCACACTTGACTCAGAATAACTAGAGCTGAGATGAATACATACAAGGGGAATAAAAGTATCTGAAGGCCAACACTATAACAATTGCCTTGCAGCAACTGAAGCTGAGCACTGGCAGAAGCTGCTGAGCTCTTCACACCTCCACTACATTCACAGCAGGGCAGGTATTTCACATTTGAACACYTGCACACAATATTTTAAAGTAGGTTCAGTAACAATTTGCTTCATAGGGACAKGTCACAAAGTCAACTAGGATTGTCCATCAGTCACACCTGTGTTAMGTTTTTGTTAGACTCAACAAAATTACTCACAGATCCAAAAAAAATAAAGAGCCAGGACCTTGGCTTCCTGGAGATACTAAGAACACCAGTAGGTCACCCAGTGAATTTCAGCTYTTCCCCCTTCTACTTCCTCCACAGTTCAATTTATGAAGCAGAAGGGGCAATTACAATTACAAGGCAATTCAAGAGCCTTGAGGACATGAGCAATATCCTCCACAGTTTCACTAACTTGGAAACACAAGCTGCACTTCAAAAACAGCATCTAAACTTCCTTTGAGAGGAAGCATACTCACAGTCTCAGGTTTTGATCTTCATTACTACAGAGCACATAGAAAAAAATTAGGCATAGTTGTATTATTCAGGATTAAAAAGTCATTCTCCCAGACACCAACACAAAATCTTCAGTAGTGCTGYTTAGAAGACTCTGGGGAGGTGGGACACCTCAGATGCCTGAGAAAAACTGCTATTGCTGAGGAACATTATTTCAAGATAATTAAAAGTAACCAYCAGTTAGTTATGGTTACTGTAACACAGCATGGAAAAAARTCMCTCACGTTTCCCTAATAAAACAATTATGCTTTGAAGGTTCACCAATTCTCAAATCATGGCATCCTGGAAAACCAGTAACATCCAAGGTTCAGTCCATCTTTGYGAATGCAGATTTCATTTTGATACAAATCATCCATAACAAATAACAACCCATCAACAACTACATTTTCCTATATAAGAGGATATACCCACCATCCCAACAAATACCAAGTTCCTCCTTTTCTTTCTWGTCACAAACAATAAAATAGGATTTAATCTTAAAATATTCTACTAGCTGTAGAGTCTAGCTCCTTCAGCAAATACTTTTAACAGCTATAAAATGTACATTCCTGTTTTAAACTTGTCACTTGGTAGTGACTCCTGAGAGGAAAAACACAGCCTTTGGAATCTGGCTCAACTCAACCCACAAGGCACTCCTGCAATGYACTTCCCCTCTGAGCAAGACATCAACTATTTCCCCCTTGCAAATATTTTCATTCATACTTTTTGCAACTTGGCAATTTCAATGCTACCCATGAAATTCACCAACCAACTGAAAGCCCAGCAACACRCCCTTTAAAAATGAGCTTTTTTAATAAACTCCTTCAAAGGTGGCGCTTCTTCGGACAGTTTGCCCACATGGCACTGATGATGATGAAGACACTTCAAGAGGCAACATTAGTTAAAGGCAACTGATGCCAAGCTGAKGTTAGTTTCTGATCAGTAAGTGTGAAGATTAAAACAGTCTTCAGAGATTAAAGTCACAGAACTCAAAAATCGGAAAGATTAAAATTTCAAATAAAAGYGATACAATTTTGATGGGTTATTAATCTCCTCACAGTTAAAATTGGACAAGTAAAGCTTCAGCGGAGCCCAACAATTGATCATTTTACTTTTAATTTAAAAATCGATGCTGAAACCGACCACCACAGCAAGTATGTAGCTAGCTTGGAGGAGCAGGTCATGCTGAAGGGTCACAAAGAAAACTGGAAGCTTTCTTCCACAGTTACTAAGCACAGAATAATGGTAATAACATAATGAACCAAGATACTGGTAAGAATGCTTGAGCAACCATCCAAAAGCAAATATGAATTCAAATTAAGAAATCTTTTAATAAATTCCCTCACCTTGACTGGAACAGATATACAAGTGCTTTTGAGAAAGTTACTTACTGCAACCCATCATTTGTGAGCCACTGACTGCTTAAAAACCCTACAAAGAGTTTTGGGACTTTCACCCAAAGCTCTTTTGTCTGCCCTAAACCGGATGAGAAAACAAACAACAATAAAGATGTACTACACGAGCCCTGCTATAAATTGCACCAAAACCCAACACCCAAAAACAAACACTAAACATGTTAATTTAAYTCTGAGGCTTTGAAAACAAAGCAGCACACCAGGTATTTGTTCCTGGTACTCCCAGCTCTTCCCACTTCTTTCCAGGTTGTTGCACAGCAACCTGYGTCTGTTACACAAGCTGTGACTCGCAGGGAACTAAGGGTGTTCTTGCCATCCTCAGACTGGGCTCCTACAGAACCCTGACTCTGCTCAGTCTAGAAACTTGGTAAAAGAGCAGTGTCTTAGTCCAGTTTAACCCACCAGCCATCCAGAATGGCTAAACTTTAGGGTGCTTTCTAAAGCTGCATGACTTGTGTATATTCTAGAGTTATCTATCCCACAAKAATCCATTGCCACTACCTATGAAATGTCTGTGAAATTAATGTTTTCACGTTTTTTCTTAAGAAAAACACCTAAACAAATTCTGAAACGTTTAGRGTAGCTCAAGTCGACATTCACTTACACATCTTCCCTCAGCCCCCCTGAAGCTGCACACAAGTGATTTTACAATCCTCCAAGCTACCTTTTGGAGGTATAAAATACAARACACTATACAAAACAGAACTGCAGCACGTTTTGTGATGATAAAGCTAAAAGACTCTTCAGAGAGCACAGTATTTAAAATAATTAAAAGGCAAACTGACTCTATGGAAAGGATGCACCTTTTTTCCAAAGGAGTGCCTCAGGTAAGGTTCGCAGCTCCTTTCGAATTAAGCAGACCTCGAGCTGATGGGTTTTATCCCCTTCWAGCACAATGACTAGCACCTGGGAGAGTGACTGTGCTGTGATAATTCCCATTTTTTTATTTATTTATTTTACCTGTAGCTCGCACCAGGCAACTTCCACAGTGGTTTCAGTATCCAGTCCTTTATACACAGTTTTGAAAGAGCCTCTTCCAATCTCGATGTCAAACTTCAGGAAGCGGCCATCCGGGGAGATGCCCACTGCCTTGGTCTCAAGCTCTTCGATGTCTTCCTGCTGYGCTCTCCGCTCCTCGAATTCCCGGCTGGCAGCTGACAGGCTGCCAGCGGCACTGCTGGGGGGTAGCGCAGTTGCCTCATCCCCCTCCTCCTCCTCCTTGGGCAGCAGCGGGGCGGCATCCTTGGCGGCCGGGGGCTCCTCAGCAGCCTGTCCTTCCAGGGGGAGCGGGGCGGGCGGCGGCGGCCGCGAATCGGCCTCGGTGACGCTGACAGGGGCGTAAGGGGTCCGGCCGGCAGCCRAGGCAGGGAACACCGAGGGAGCCGCGCTGCCTCCCGACACAGGGGCCGAGGGCGCTGCGGGCTGCAAGCTGGGCAGCTCCAAGGCCGTGGCGTTGGAGTCGCAGATCACGCTCCGGCGGAAGAAGCGGTGCTCGGTGGCTGCCGCCCCTCGGCTGTCCTTGTCCATGGTGTGGCGGCGGCGCCGGTACTCCTCACTGCGGCCTCCGCTCCCCGGCCCGCCGCCCGCTCCGCCGGCGCCGGAGGCTCCGTGCTCGGCGGCTCCCAGCTTGTCTCCGACGGAGCTGTCCGAGCTGGAACCGTTCTTGGGCGGCGGCGGCGGCGGCACCAGGAAGCGCGGGCTCGGGGGGCCGCTGCCGGCGGCGTCCCCCGACATGGTGCCCCGGGGGAGCGCGGCTGTGGCGAGGCGGCGGCGGGAGGCGAGGGAAGGGCCGGTCACTGAGCGGGGAGCGCGCCCGGCCGCGGCTGCCGTTGCAGCTGCAACAGAGGAGGGTCCCAAGGGCTCCTCTCGGCGGAGCTGGGAGGCTGGGCCGGCGGGGTGGATCCCCGGTCAGCGTATGCATCCATCCTGCAGCGGGGAGCCGGGCAGCGGGGCCGACATGGAGCACCGGGAGCGGACACGGGGCGCCGGCTTGGAGCGGGGGACGGCGGGAGAAAGGAAAGCCCGAGCACCGGGGAGGCCCCCGAGCGGGGAGACGCCGGTACCTCGCCGGCCGCAGTTACTCCCGGCGATGGAGAGAGAGCGGGGCCGGCCCGGCTGCGGGAAGGGGAGGGAAAGGGGCCGGGACGCGAGGAGGGAGCGGGGCGCAGGCCCGCACGCCAAGAAAGCCGCCGCGCTCAGTCACTCGCTTCCGAGCGGCAGAGGCCCGGGCAGGCCCAGGGCAGGGAAAGGGGTCCGGGGGGCTCAGCCCCGCCTCACCGGGGCGCCCATGGCGGCCGCGGCCTCTCCACCGCCCGGCAGGCGCAGCCACCGCCCGCGCGGCCGGGCCGCGCTCTCTCCAACAGCCGCGGCCGCCTCGCGCGGAGCCGGAAACCCTCCTCCTCCTCCCTCTTCTTCTTCTTCTCCAGCTACTGCTCCTGCCGCCCGCGGCCCACAGCCGCCGCTGCCCGGGGCTGCCGCTCCCCGGGACCGCCGCCGAGCCGAGTCCGGGTGGCGCCCGGCGGGCAGGACCGAGCGCAGCCGCCGCGCCCGCCCGGCGACGCCTCGGCGCTAAATGGCGACGGCGGGAGCCCGAACCGACACACGGTCCGGGGGGGAGGAGGGGCCGCGCCGCCGGCCACGCCCCGCCCGAGCCCGGGCCGCGCATCGTCCCCTCCCCCCACCGCCGGGGGAGGTGGCCGCGCCCGCCGCGCGCGGGGCACCATGGGAGCTGTAGTTTCCAGCGGCCGAGCCGCACCGGAGGAGCCGCCCGTGGATTCCCCCGGGATGCGAGGAAGGAAAGGMGCGAGGAAGGGAGGAGGGGAGCGGAGGGAGGGGAGCGACGAAGGAGGATCTCGCTGTGCACCGACTGCCAGGGGTCCGATGTGCTGTGGGGAAGCTCGTCGTGCGCGGCCGCCCCTTCCTCCACACGCCCGGCAGGTCAAAAGGCACCGGGTGTTCTTGCACTGCTCGTTTCTTCAAGTCTTGTGTTGCACCCACACGTTAAATRTTTCGGATGTGTGTATTTATTTAGATGTTGTCTGTAGGTAGATAAGTGTATCTCAGAGAATATCCCGAGCTGGAAGGGACCCACAAGTACCACAGAGTCTGCCTGCTGGCCCCGCACAGGACACCCCAAGAGTCACCGAGCCCCTGAGGGCATTCTCCAAATTCTCCTTGAGCTCTGGCAGGTTGTGCTGTGCTCTGGGGAACTGTTCAGTGCCCAACCGCCCTCTGGGGGAAAAACCTTTTTATATTATCCAACCTTAACTCCACCACCTTCAGGCCATTCCCTCAGGTCCTGGCGCAGGTCACCAGGTAGAAGGGATCAGCGCCTGCTGCTCCACTTCCCCTGGGAAGCTGAAAACAGCAATGAGGTCATGGGAAAAACGCCAATCACTTGTTTTTAAATTTTTAGAAGTTATTAAATTAGTAATATAATTAGAGTAGTAAAAATTTGTACAACTTGGGTTAAGACAATATGAGACAATAGAAACAAAGAGTTATGGATGGTCCGAGTACCTTTTTCTGGGCAAAATAAGCCCGAGAAAGGACACACATTAACAGAGGATTAACCCTTAAAAGCAATAGCCTGTTGCATATTCATACATCTCATACATGATGCATAAATTCCATTCAAACACAGGATTCTGTCTGGTCAGTGTCAGCTTCTTCCCCCGAATACTGACAGCAGCTTCATGGCTGAGTAAGGTGGGAAGAAGTTCATTTCTTCTGATAGGTGAGCAATAAATTCTTTTCCTCTGAAAAATTTAGGTATCCTGCGGCTGCTACCTTGGTGCAAGTACCTCATTCCTCTCTTTTTAAMAAAAATATCTTACATAGCATAGTTTTTATTTTAACTTTATGTTATAACCTAAAACTATATTTAACACACTACTTAAGAAAATTAATACAGCATAACTTTCCAGCACAACACATATAATATTAATTTTAATATTTGCAAAAAGCCAATCATAAAATATGCATTTTTCACAGGTCCTGTTTTCAAACAGCCTCTGAAATTCTTTAAAATCATGGGCAACAATGACTCTGTGTAGTGAGCACTGTACAAACAAGTAGGGGGTTGGGGTTTTCCTCCATTTAGGCCATCTGAAGAGGCACTAAGTGGCCAAGCAACCTGAAATGCAATTAACTGCTCTGTAAATGTCATTATTCAAAAGAAAGAGAATTTGCAGCCTCTGCCCTTAACACAAGTGTTATCTTGTGGCCACTTCAGTCATGYTTGTGGCTGCTGCAGCTGAACCTGGGCTGTAGAGCAGCCAGAGCCCAMATGAACCCTGACATGAATGGGAACTTTCAGGTTAACAAGGCTTTGGCAAAGACGAGTCATCTAAATTATTTATGTCATGTTCCTCTTTTGTATGAATAAACCAAAACCAAGCACTTTCCTTCTTACGGCAGCAATCTTTTGAAGGCAACTGGAATGTACTGAAGAAGGAGCAAATGATTTTGTACCATGACTGTCAGGCAGCTACAAAGCAAAAGTTACACTGAGGAAGAAAAAGAAAACGAAGAAAATTCCCTGAGCAAGTAATATGTTCCCAGCAAACACACAGTTGGTTTAAATACTTTTTTTAAAGTTACTTTTAAACCAGCAGTTTAGAGGAAGTTGGGTGCTGCTGATGTGAGGCCTTAACTCCTTCTGCAAAAAGTAGCACAAGTGGCCYTTTCAGAGTTCCACAAATCATCAACCTGGGCAATTTTCACGTGCTTGTGCTCCTCACAAATAAAATTTGATGCAGYAATCATCCTTCTGTGCATCCTTTCTGTACTTCCTTTTTAGCCTTGGTATCATCAAACAAAATAATGGTACGCTCTTCACAAAAAGGACAAGTGTTTTGTTGTACAGCTCTACAGTAAAGATTTCTGCATGGCTTAAGCCTTCCAGGGCTTGCCTTCACTGAGAAGGTGGATTTAGTTTGTGTATTCATCAGGGTGCCACTTGAGCTGCATTGGCACCAGGAGCAGACACGCTCCAAACCAGTGCTGGGCTGAACAGGGTAATTTGATTAGCAGCAGAGTGGCTGGATCGAAACTGATTAACTCATAATTCAATCTGCCTCATCCCTGCCGCACTGCCAGCACCAGCAGCTCCTCTGGTGTGACTGAGGGTATCTGTGGGCAGCAGAAAGACAATTCCTGTGTAGCAGCAGCAGCAGGTGTATCCATGCTGCCTCTATACTGTTAAGAGCAGCAGGACACAGTAGCAGGGCTGACAATGCAGGCCGCATTCCCTCCCCTCTGCTGCCGTGGCTGCCTTCAGAGATCTGCCCTCCTCCCCTGCCCGGTGGATTTGTAGCACCCCTTTGGATGGGACCAGCAGGAGTGGAGAGCAAACCTTGCTCCATCGATGCCTGATGTCACTCCTGTGGCACGTCCCTGAAGTAAGGCTGTGATAAATCACTCTGTGTGCTGCCAGGCCACGGAGCTGCTGGGTGAATTCCACTTGCATCCCCACCGGTGGGYTTGGCAGGCAGTGCCAGGCGTGTGCCCAGCCCCATGCCCGAGATCTGCCCCTCAGCTGGGTGGGCTGCAGCTGGGAGCCGCGTGTGGCTCACGGGGAGCCTCGCTTGTAGCCCTTTCTCACCCACGTGCCTCTTACCCATTCTTCTTCAATACATTTTCCCCCAGTTAAGTAACCAAAAGCTTTGCAAAAGAGACTGCAGCATAGCCACAGGGGGCCCGAGGCGGTTTTTGACTAAAAAACGGTGGTAATTATGTAAAAAAGGCACCTCCCCGGTGTCTGATCCAGCACATTCCTGAGCACTCTTGAAATTCAGGGAGGCTGGTCCTCAGCGAGAGGTCCCTAACACCCGGCTCCTCTCACTGGCTCCTCTTCTGGGCAGAGGTAGGCAGAGCAATCATCTTGGCAGGAAAAAAGAGCTGAGCAGCTGACCTGGAGGTGGGAATGATGGATTTTTGTCTTCTTTGGCTCTGAAAAAAGAAATGGTATGATATTGGCAATTATATTTCATGTGGGTGTTGATTTAATTTTGTCATTCTAAAAAAAGATGAATGTAATAAWGAATGTGGGCTTGCTTTCCCTTCAGTTTTATTTCTTTTAATCTGTAAAACTCTGTTTAGGCTAAATGGAAAATTTCAGTATTGCAGCAAGATTTAATAAGCCTAAAGTAAATTCTATATGTATTCTATGTTTAGAAGCAATTAATTAAAATAGTTTTGGTGCCAGAGCTCCTCAACCAATTAAAAATATTTCTTTTGCCTTTTGCTGTAAGAAGAATCCACAGAAAGAAGGAGCCTGACTACACTTGAGAAATTACAGGCAAAGAGACTTAAATGATCTTTTGATAGAATCCAAAAGGGCTTACACTTGACATCATAAAAATATCCTTCTGTCAAGCCTTTTATAGTTACAATTATCCTGGTTGGAACAATAACAGTTTAAAAAATGACTTTGAATGAAGTGTGATTTTGAAGTTGACTGAATCAAAATTTTTTTTTCAGTTTTGCTTTCTCCGTGAAATTTCATCCCCTGTTGGCATCCATGACCTGTCCATGTGACAAAGTCTTAATGGGAAGCAGCTATTCTCTATTTTCTCTTATGCAATACATTATGCAATGCAGGAGGCTATGCCATAATTTTGATGCATGTGATTTTATTCCATAACCTAAGTGCTCTGCAAAGCAAACTCCTCATCTCAGTTTTATTGCCCATTACCAGATTGCAGCTACAGTGCCATATTACAACAGTGACAGTACAAGTTTTTCTGTAGCAGTTTCTTCATTTTCCTTGGCATTTCTTAAATCCAGGCCTCTGCTACAGTGTTCACTCTTGTTTCTTAAAGCTGAAAGTAAATGAAATAAARTATTTCAAGACCTCATGCTTGAGAAATGAGACAGTTTAACTTGCCAGATATTCTGTTTTGCTTTGTTTTATCTCCTAGCAAGTCAGTTTCATTTATTTTAGGTGAGGTTTTGTACTTGCAAGTAGCTCTGGAAGTTGGGTTGGTTATGAAATCGTTGTAACCACCTCTAGGACCTGTAGGCAGCTTAAGTGCTCAGGCTCTGTAGTAGGTGGTCCATCAGATGGCATTGGATGGTGAGTCCTGCCCAGACCTCTGGACCTGGGTGCTCTCTCCACAGGCATGAACCATGGGAATTGGAAAGAGGAAGAATTACAAATCTTACAGGCCTTAAAACCAAACATCCCTCTTTATGCTGTCCTGGCTTACAGAGTCTGCAAGTCCTGCAGGAAGAYAGGTCCACTCCACAGCCCAAACACCTGGGCAGAGTCTGAGCTGGAGCTGAAGGWCTGGTGGAACAGCCAGCCAGACTGTATAAGAAGGACTAAATCCAGGAATGATGAATTATGTGACATTTCTTATTTATTGCTTGAGAAAATGTCAACAACCCTGCRCCATAAAACTGGAGCAGAGCATGTGCTTCTTCATCAGAGTGAAACATTCATTTCCCTTTCACCCACCCATCCACCCCCATTCCAGCTACTAGAATAGAAAGCACAACTCCTTTTCTTTCCTTTTTTTTTTCACCATTCTCTTGAGCTACATTAACAAATGGATTCCAAGCGTGTGAAAACAAACCAGTGAGAGAGCCAGCAGAGGAATGTATTACTGTTTGATACCTGTGCTTTKGAAGGAACAAAGCACAACTTTACACTATATTAGTAACCACTTTTAGTCTAGAGTTCATTGTAGGCTGTGCTGCTGGCTCCCTGTTGATTGTAGCTAATCAATCATTGTATTTATTATTAGCATATGTATCTATGTACATTCTCCAAACATGATCCATTCAGATAAATTTGCACAACAAAAACATGATAGAACATTTAAAATCACTCAAATGCCGAATTTTATCAGAGATGAGATTCAGTTCTTGTTCATACTCATGTATATTTCAAACTGTATCAAGCCATAATGGCAGATGCTGTGTCCAAATTCAACGTTGGTGCTATTGGGAGCAGAGGCAAAACATGGCTCACTCCTTTCTTCATCATCTTCCTGGCTATTCCTGCAATGTTTCCTTATATAACGAGTTTATGGAGTAGTCAAACAGTGAGTGAGTGTTGTGGAAGCAGAGATATTTGCTGAAATCAGCATCGTGTTCTTCCTTTTTTTGTGTCTTTAGTCAATTGCTCAGGATGCCTCATTTATCTTTTCTCTCTCTGAGGCTTTAGGGAATTCTGTGCTTCACAGCAGTGTCATAACACTTCTAAAGCAAGCACAGAGGCAGGGGCACTGCTTTAATGAAGAGGAGCTGTTTGATGGAGGTGGGTGGAGGGAAGTGTGAAGAAGATGGTGATGCTGGGTTTGTAACTGACTGATGCTGTGCAGCAGTCAACCTGCCCTGCTTTCTGCTCACCACTCACAAGCTGATGAAAATCAATCACTCTCACAGCAGGTCCAGTCCTGCTCCTCTTTACATCAAAGCACAAAAATAAAATACTACTCACTTCAGTCAAAGCAGGAGCAGGCTCATATCCAGCATAATGAACTTCCTCGTGTCCTTCAAAAGCACAGTCTGGTCCAAATGCAAAACATTAGTCTGCTCTGGTGCCATTYCTGCCAGATCCACTACTGGAAGGGGTTTTTCTGAAATATGTTGGACATTCCCAAAAGATGATGAGTGTTCTYCATGGCCACTGACACTGGGGAGAGAGAGAGCACTCAGCCCTCACAGTGGGGCTCAACACCTCGCAGAATGGAGCCCATGACGAGGCAAGATTCCTGAAGGGAAAAAGGGACATGGGATCATTTGGCTGAAGGGAGCAATAAAAACCTGGAGTAACCTCCTCAGACCACTTTTCTCCTTGCCAAATAGTCAGTGTGAGGAGGGATTGGCAAGTTGTGCACGTTACAGAGCTGTTCACTTCCAGCCTTGGGCTCCTCTTGCAGCCTGCCAGGAGCAGGAGCAGAGGCACAAAGCTGGAACTTCACACATGCTGGCAGCCCACAGCTGAGGCATGGCCTGCTCTAGTGGTTTGTCAGGAGTGAAAGGCTTTACTGACAACATAAGCACAGTGGTATTAAAAGTGACAAAGTTCTGTACCTGAATGACCTGAATGAAACTCTCCCCACGTGCAGAGTTTCCCCRCTCCTGTCGTTTCAGTGGTGTAATTATAATCCAATGAAAAAATAYCCATGGTAAACAAGCTCTTGGGGGCCACTGCCAGATGACACAGGTCACAGCAGCTCTCATGTTGCTCAAATCTGTGTCCAAGACTGGGAAGAGAATCAGGGAGCTGCAGCTGCCTTGCAGATAGCACTAGATCTTCTGCTGTGCTTATCTTAAGTGAAATGCTCCAAGGAATCTGCTTCATGATTCTCAGAGATCTTGGGAGGCTGATTGTCCTAAGGTTCCAGGTGAGAAGGAAGAGGTGGTCTGAGTGTATATTATAACTGGAAAAGCCCTTTGTTTCCTTTTCATGCCTGTGGTACTACCTAAATGTGGACAACCATATCCAAATAGTTACAAATAGTTAATGTCACAAGCAGTTAATGACTGAGCCCATCCCAAAACATCAGCCTCTCCAAACTAATTCAGATACTGAAGACAGCATCAAGTAGCCTCAAATACAGCAGAATGGAAATCAATAGTGCCTTTAAGTTATGACAAAATGTTTTCAAAAGTATTTCAATTRCATGTGTATAAGACACCTCTATTTCAATGTCTTTCTCTGAGAAACATCTTGCTCAATTTATCTACCTCTGATAGCAGCACAGTGGTTCTGCTGTTTCAATCCTGAAATGTCAGTCTTTTAAGACGTTTCTGTTTCAKATTCTCATTTTCTGAGAACAACTTCCCCTTCTCATCCATGAACTATTAACTGCCACTGATAGCTGGAAAGCAAAGACATTKCCTGCTGGGGACACAAGAAATTGTGGTTTAGGTCACAGGAAAACCAGACTGTGAGGTGTAGAAGGAGCAATGTCTTTCTGCTCAGACAACTCCTTGACAGCCCTAGCCAGGTGGGACAGAGCCCCAGGAAACAGGTGWGTTTAGATGCAGTCATCATCAAAACTTGCAGCTACACTAAGGTAAGGTAGACAGATTTTCTACAGAGCYACCAGTATAAAGGACAAATTATTAAAACTTTTGGGTGAGTCAGAGTAATTTCCTGTAGTTCATCCACTTTGGGATGCAGTGCTTAAATTCCCTGGGTGCCTGGMACCTGAACCACAAGCTGTCTATTCCCAGCACCTTCTCCCTGCCCATCAGTGGCCTCTCCACTGTGCTGGAGATGGGATTGTTGGGAGCCAAATCTGCAAACACTACAGCTGGGAAGCAGTACTTAAGCCCTATGAACAGTCCATTGACRTTTTACACTGCACACAGCAGTAAGGGTCTGGAGGATCAGGCTCTTGGTGATTATGTGATTTACAGATACATCACTTCAGGTTCAAAACAATGCTGGTCATAGAAAGGCAAATAATTCTRGCCTCTCTTAAAGTAGTAAAAATCCCCCAAATCAAACACCATTGCCTAAAATTAGATCCACAAACAAGTGACAGAGATTACACAACATTCATTACAAGGTTTGCCAGGATTTTCCAGCAGAAAAGACCCAGAAGGAAATATAGATCCACTCATTAGGACTTCAAATATCACAGTGAGTAAATTACTTTTTAAAAACATCTTGCATTACAGGGAATATTCAATCTCAGGGGAAACAAACAGTCTCTGAGCAGCTTACACTTTTGGCAGCAGCCCAAGATAGCATGAGGCACAAATTGCACAAATCACACAAATGTCTGAGTTCGTGTAAATTCTCTGCTCAACATCTGCACGAGCTTTCTTCCTAACTGTAAAAAAATTGTTTCTTTRTCCAAAATTCAAACATCAATGATGCTATTAGACACATCAGAAAAATTAARATTGTTCCTTGGATCGGAATCTTTTGTATCCCCTCCCTCTACCAGATAGGTAACACTCCATGTACTGATCAKGTACTGACAGTCAATTGAAACCAACAAAAAGCAAGAAAAAGAAGGCCAATCACTATGCTGTGATTTATCTCCTTTAAGGGACTAATTTCTGTTAAATTAATTACATTACTTTAAAAGGCCTAATTTCTGTTAAAATGTAGGTATTATTACCATGCAGGAGGTATTGAGGACTAGAAATGTGATTATTTGGGCATTAGGACAGTCTATAAATATTTAAAGCATTAAACCCCAGAGAAGGTTAATGTAACACAGGAAAGTAACATTAGAACTACTTGGGTGAATTGTTGAATGGAAAAATGAACAAGTCTGAATATATTTGAATGTGGAATAATGTCCCAGCAAGACAAAGCTGATACTGTATTACTTGACATTGTTTCAGTGACAATCCCTGAAGAGCATTCAAAATCCACTCTGTTAAAACATGCAAAATGAGGGATGCATTAGAACATGAAACTGATTACTTATGCAAACTGTTACAAACAGAACTCATCACCCTGATTTGAAGAGTATTGAGTTCATCACTGTCAGTAAAATGCATCATTGGAAACACTTGGTTGAGAAAAAAATACCCACCCTGAGCATAGAAATTTTCTTGGTCATCCACCCCTCCTGTTTCAAAACCAAGACAKCCACCCTCTTCAGTGCCTGTAAAACTGGTAGCACCTGTACACTACACCAGGATATTAAGCTGTTCATATCATTTTATCAATGATAAAATTGATAAAATTTTGCTGTTGAGAACCCTGCGCAGGAGAGAATAGTAACCACCACTGTGGTGTGGTTTCTGACCTGCTTGTTAGCAGCTCAGCTAACTCAGCTGGCTGGTTCAGAGTTTTTAAAAATGCAAGCTGACAACAACATGCTCTAAATATTGGACTAAGCAATTTCAGAGTGCATGTTTAGCTTACTGTCTTGATTCCTTTTTCTTTCAAGTTTGCTTGGTAAGAAAGAAATTTTCTTGCCTTAAAAAAGCTCATCATAGACAGACAGAATTTACCTGTATTTATTTACCTGTAGTACACAATACAGGCTCTACTTTTGCAGGGAACACTCTTAGTCTGGACACATGATATTAGGACTGATAAAAATATCATGATATTAGAAATGCTAGAAATATCATGATCCTAACACAATCCTAACYACTTTTTGTTTGAATCTCATTAATCTCTGCCAAAGGAAGCCAGAAATTGTATATGTATAATTTCCTTGTCAAATCTTCTGTTACCACTCAGAGATTTACTCTGTGGATTTTGAGGACCTTACACTTGCTCAGGCTCACTGAATGCTTCCCTCCAAAGGGAGTTCTGTACATGCAGGATTTTGAGAGGASCGACACAAAGCCCTTCAGAGGGAGGTACAATTGAGTAGGAAGTTCTGATATGTCTGAGCAAAGTAGGAGAAAGGCAGCTCTCAGATTTCTGGGGCATTGTGAATTTAGGAGGAAAATGAAGCGCTGAGGCAGCAGGTAGGAAAAAAAAAAAAAAAGGTTACAAGCCCATTCATAAGAGTTTTGGTTTTTTATAGTACAAACAGACATTTCCTGTGACACTACATGCTGGATCAGACCTGGCAGAAGGACAGGCAGTTTCTGTAGGCAGACCACAGCACATTTTTGTGACGTCATGAGAGAGAAACAAGAAGTCAGCTGAACACAAATAACACACATTTCCTGCAGTCAGTTTTCACTTCCAGTCTCAAAACTACGCCTTTTTGTTCTTCACACTTAGCTGTGTGAAATTGTCCCACTAACCCATTCAACCCTGTCCCTTCTCTGTGGTCCTCAAGTAGTTCACTCCTTATTCRGATTATTGAGACACACAGTACTTCTCTCTTAGCCATCTATGGATTGTTTTCCTACCTGAATCCCAGATTGCACAATGGGGATGATTGCTGCTTACCTAATGTTTGTTATAAAACCCGTGACAGCATTTTTTCCTTGCTGCTGTACAAGAGGAAATAGCATTTTATTTGAAATGCTGTGCTGAGTGTCAACATGAGAGGTGTTTTAAAAGAGCTGAGAAGTATGCTGTCAGGAAAATGTTTCCAGGCCTACCTTCCCTCCCACATCCAACTGTGTTGAAATAATCAAATGCTATCCCACTCGTGCTTGGGAAGAGGATGACTAACAGCAGCTAATTACTGCTCAATCTGTTGCCCTCAGCAGCTATTGGTCTGAATCACACCCCCTGGCACCGAGGGGGCACAGTTTGTGTGTGGAGGCACCTCAATTTTTTGGGGTCTTCCTTGGGAGGCAGCAACTGGGAGAAGCAGTGCACACGTTAAGGTGCTACCACTGCCAGCATGCCTGGCTCAGCAGATGGCCTGGGCAGCCTGGCTGTGAGCCTCTCTGGCTCAGCCCTGTCCTGCTGGGGCCCTGGGCAAGCCAATGGCACACTGCAGAAAGGACAAGGCGGTCTCTAATTTCTTCCTGCTCCATCCTTGCGCAGCAGAGACTGAACCTCGCCCAGTGGTACTGGATAGGAGTTCCTGCTTTCTTCCCAGTTTGCTGCTGCAGTAGCAAAGAGTTGGCAGAGGGCCTTCTGTATCACATTTGATCTGTTGACACTTGCAGCAGCGCTGGACTCGAGCGCTGTAGGAGTTTCCGTCTGGAGAAATATGGTAGCCCTTCCTGCCTCCTCATTCCGCTCCCCACGGAAAACCTCCCCTTTGTTTTCCCAAATTCTGGGCCAAATAAAATATACCAAAATAACACTGGAGACACAGAAGGAATCTCTTGCCTCAAACTTGGCCTCGGAGCAATACATGCAGCCGTGAGTTGTCTCACAAGTGAAGTCATGKGGGTGGAATCCAGGCAGGGTTTCACCAGCAGGGACTGAAGGTTTGCCCTGGCTGCTCTGCAAASAGGTACCCCCTTGTTTGTGGTGGCCAGAGTGACCACTAAATCTGTTTTCATGCCAGGACAATCCAGAATTATATTTTTCAGCTGGTTAATTTAAAGCTTTCTAAGAAAGGCAGGGACAGAAGGTCTTGAGCTGTGGTGGTGTACCTGCCTGCTGGCCAACATGCTGTGACATTTCAGTGTTGCACAGAGAAGGGGCAGGAAAGCAATACTTGCACCAGAGTTATTAGAGTTCCTGCCTCATTGCTGAAGCTTTTTATTATTTCAGCAATATTCTCCTGAGTAATCATGTAGTTCTGCTGCACTCATTTAATGTATTCAACACCTGACACCTGAGCCAGATGTTGACTTTCTATAGCACAGCTCACCTGCCACAAAGGCACCAGTATTATCCTGTCTGTGCAGGGCACAGCTCTATCATAGGGAGCCCCTTGCATGTGAGACAGCCAGCCCCTCACAGGGATATTACAGAGCCTCCTTCCTYACTCAGGGCTCCTCAGTGTCATTCCAGGCTCAAGCATTACACCATGAAGGAATCTGGGATTGGGTCTAGAGCTGACGATGTAGCACGGTACTGTTCTTTACTTGGGAGTAAGATAAGCACTGTTATCAAGCTTCTGTCCTTGCTGACACCTGGGGCAGCTCTAATGCATCTCAGTTCTGCACAGCTAATGATGCAGTCCCTTTAAGACAAAGGACTTAGAGAGATTTCTCTAAAATGTAAAATGCAGCTTCCGTTTCTGCTGACTTGAAAAGCATATTACTAAGTAAAACCTGTYCAATTTATTCTACCTGGTAGAGATTTTCACCCCTGTATGCAATCAGTGTCAAGACAATATGTCTGGTGATAATGAATAGCCMCATACTGTGTGCTGTAACTCCAATTCTTTTTATGGAGCTTTAATCTCTTCCCTATTCCATCTGCCTCCTGCGCTAACAAAGGCCATCTGGCTCCTCAGAGCCACCTATGCTCTGCTTAGGTGGGATGCAAGTGTCTGAAGCAGCACTTGCTCTTCTGAGGAAATTTCCATTGCAGGTATAGGCTGAGAATGGGGTCACCCATTGTGGACAYTTCTGGCATACATTGGCCTTAAAGATCAAAAGAGATCTTCACTGCAGCCTGGCCAGACACCCTGTTTAACCTCTGCTCTAGAATGACACCTGTTCTCCTCTCCCAAATGTGCTGGCTGAACCACATTAGAACTGTAGAGGTAATTCAGCACCTCAGCAAGGTCCTGAGGATGGCCCTCTGCAGCTTGTCTCCAGCCTGTCGTGGACAATGTCATGTCATCTAGTAMAGACAGCAAGCTAGTTTATACCAAGTGAAGTGCTCAGCCTCCATTTTCTCCTCCTCTCTCTACATTCCTCATCTGGTTCTGGTCTGCTGCTTTCAGATGCAAATTGCTGGTGAAAATGTATATATCAAATATTTTMTCTTAGAAGGAAGTTCTCCCTAATGGTCCAGCAGCTTCTCAGTGGCAGCATTGTTTGACAGATGTTCAGAAAAGAACTTTATGTCTCTAGCTAGGCTTTCACACTTGACTATAATGTGCTCTCACCTTTATATGGAAACACTTCAGAGCTGACAATGAGACCCTTATTCATGGATATAGCAGACACTGCAATCACCTCTAGATCACAGCAATTCAGGAAGTGTGCTCTGGGTGWCTGCAGAGAATTCAAGGTAACCATTCCATGAATGTTCATAGGATCACTGGCTAAGTAACAAGAGGAATAACATTATTTTAAATATCAAATAAGAAAATTATTGTGTGAGGATTCTAGCACTAGCCCACTTTTCCTGCTGCACAAGTCCTCCTCCTCTTACCTAACTCCCTCTTGTATGAAATCCAGGTTTCCTCAATTAATTCCTGATGAACAGCCTTGCTCTGGCTTTTGTGTCCTATGCTCCACATTCTTTAGATTTTTCTTATAGATGTTATAGCTGAGATTTTCCCCTTTTTTTTGCCTTTTTTATCACGTTCCCTTGTTCTTGCACCCAGCTCCTCCTGGTTAACTGGTTCTCCACCTCTGTCTGCCTTTCCATCCTGCCTTCCCACCTTGGGTATCAGCACCACCTGCCCTCTGCCCTGAGCCTGCCAAGCCTCCATCAGAGGAGACCTTTGAGAACAGGTTAGACTCACATTTACCAGAAACAGCATACAGTTCATTCTGCCTTTGGGCAGGAAACCAATTAAAGGACTTACTGAGGCCCCTTCCAGACCTGCTTCTTTCTGATTCTATTATCCTTTGCATTAGTGGGAGAGCAGTAATGGAGCCACACTTCTTGGCACAAGCATTTCCAAGAGATTGTTATCTTGGGCTCTTGGGCTTGCAGCTGGACATCCCCTTTTGGCTGCCTGCAGGGGAGCACAGGCTGCAGCCAGCGCCAGGGCTTGCCATTTTGGCTTCAGAAATGACTCAAATATCTGAGCCTCTTATTTCCATAAGGTTATCAAATTACCTTCTTTTTCAGTTATTCTATATTTTACAAATACAATGGCCACAGATACTTCTTATTAAAATAGGGGTCTTTTGTCATTCTGATTAAATTTGTATTTATCTTTGTAGATAATTCTGCAGCACACAATGCTCCACAGTACATCCTGAAAGCATTTGGAGCATAGCTACTCTTTCAATCAGCTGATGAATTTGCTGTCAGGTGTGCAGGTAGGATATCCCAGTTAAGAAATTCAGCTATTCCAAAATTATTAATTTTTCTCTTGTATTATTCTTTGTTAAATAGCTTTATATAGAGTAAAAAAAAAAAAGCTTTACTGCACGTAAAAAACATTCTAGAATGAATGCCCTATTATACCCATCCAGCTGCAAATTGCTGTTATCTGYTCTGAACAATTAGCTTATTATCCATCCTCTTAAAACCTGATACCAGCCCATCATCTTGGAGCCCGAAGTATAAAGCCATTCATTAACTTCCTGATACTTTGGATCAGCCTGCAAAAACAGCTCAGTGTTCCAGCATCCCTCTCCATAGGGTTGCTCATTATCARCTATCAGCTTTTGTGCTAACAGTTCCTCATGGAGCACAGAGCAGGAGCCAGAGCCTTTGCCTGTGGTTTTCTATGATTTTAAGCGCTTTTGGACTGAACTTACATCAATATTGTTACTGGTGTACTTAAAATAATAGTCCAAAGAATAGATGACTGGAAAAAGGTGAGGTGGTTTGGGGAGGAGGAGGAAATACCAATGCTGCTGGAAAAACAACTTTTTTTTTTTTAGAAAAAACAGTGTTTCAGTGAGGCAGGTTTTACAACAAGCACCACTGACTTCTGTGGAGTTGCTCCTAAATTGTACTGAAAGAACTGAGGAAAGAGTAGAAATTTTATAGAGGTATGAAGCAGTTAAAAGATACAGAACATTTCAAACAAAATGGATCTTTGAAACAATCAGAAGTTTTCAGAACTCTGGTACAGACAGTTCAAAGCTCAAAGGCTTTCAGGCTTGTGTAACCCTCTGAAGTAAATCCATGCAGCTCACAGGGTAGAGAACTCATAAAAAGCATTTTCAAAATCAAAGGCCTGACTACTATATCCTTTCCTTGGAAAATTGRGCTGTCCTGTGCTGTTTGCCAGTTTTTAGTCACCTCTCAAGTACGACATGATGTGTACTTGTGGGTCACAGCAATTAATTTAATTGCTTTCTGCCTATTCCTTGAAAGTACTCCTGGCTAGCTGTTAGTCTGAGAGGGAATTTGTAAGTGTAAAAACATGATTTGTTYTTTCAGTTGTGCTCTATATTGTTTCCTTACATTTCTGCGGTTCCGTTTTCTCATTGTTTTTGYTATCCTTTGGATCTCTGTTTTGCTAGAACACACCTCAGACAGATACAGTAAGGCACGGCCAAAAAACCCCTGACAATAAACCCTTGTGATGTGAGTGGAATTTCTCTTTTTCCTCCCGTCGCTTCCAAAGGAAAGCTAATTGCTGTCACACCCTGSTCCCCACCTGCGGCAGCGCACCGCAGGCTGCTCACGGTGACAAAGATGCTCCATGTCCCAGCGCTGCTGGYGGCACCGTGGGGCAGAGTCCCCACCCCTGCCTGCTCTGGGGCTGCTGGAGGGTGAAGGTTTAGGAGGGGCTGGCAGAAGGACGGGCTGTCCTTTTTCCTGCTGGAGGCAGGGAGTGCTGGCCCTCTCGGAGGCYGGCAGAAGCAGCTGGTCCGGCTCCGCAATGACAAGCGCACAGGTGTTGGGAATTTGCCCAAGGGCACGGGTCCCAGATGAGGGATGCAAATAGGGGAGAGGAGATGCAGTGCTTCAGAGGGGGATGGACCCAGAGRCAGCCCCACACAAAGGCAGCCCATCCTCTAGGGCATCCAACAGGCTGCCTCTGTCTGGGAAGAAGCACGACAGGGATTCTTTCCTATTTGGTGGGTTGAATTGTTCCTTGCCTTTGATTCATTATGGGGAAAAAGTCTTAAATTGAGATGCTGTCAGGCAAGTGCCCTTGGTGTTCATTATCATCAGCTGGCAGGAGGCAAGACTGTCCTGTGATGGTAGAGAACAGGAACTTTCTTCTATCAGCATCTTTCCATCCAAGCTGCTTGTAAAGCTATTCTGCTTTCTTCCCCCATTTTCACCTTCCTGACTGAGGGATGCACACTGCCAGCAGCCCTCAGTGCTGAGGGAAAACATCTGCTGGTGATGTTCCAAACCAGGGAACAGGCAGGGAAGGCTCAGAGCCTCTGTCTGCAGGTGACCTGGATAAAATACCAGTTTCCAAGGATGCTGTTTTCATTCAGATGGCCAGGTGCTGTCTGACAGGAAAAATTCCTTTCTCTCTTCTTTTAGAAGAGCTATTCCTCAAACAGTAATTCTACTATAATGAGAAGAAAAAAAAAACCCCAAGCGAGTCAGGATGAAGTTAGTTACTCATAAATTGTTGATTTTGGAATCCTGTTTCAGGCATCCAAAAGCAAGATGGGTTGCATTTTCATGCTAACTCGTAATCCCCAGTATGCTTTCAATTTGCTATGGATTATATACTGGGAAAGACTGTGATTCTCTTCTGCTTTAGATCAAGGYAGGCTTGTAACTCCAACATGATGGGCAGCCACAGATGCCTGGTGTGATTGGGTAGCCTGGTCAGCATTTACACAAGACTGGAGAAGTTTGTGAGAAATGCTTTTGTTATCATATTTCTTGGCTTCCACTGCATGGGKTTTTTTTTTGAGTAAAAATTATAACAAACTAAACCACTCTTCATATTAGTTAATGGGCACAGAAAAAAAAATTCCTGTGGGAGGATTTTTTTTTTCCTAGCATAATGATAGATTTCACTAGGAAAAAATTCTGTTTATTCCAAAATAAACTGTTAGCATTCTAAGCCATTTCTGTGGGGTTTTATCTATCCTAATCTAATCAGAACTATTTTTAGAACAGCAGTGCATAATAATATTAGGCAGCACTGATCTCTGAGACAATTTGAGACTCCCAGTCGAGTTTCTGCTAGAGATGTGCGCCATAAAAAGCCCCATCACAGATTTGCCCCTTTGTTGCAGAGGCTGCCAGACAGATCAAGGACTTAAAGGGCCTGCCATTTGAAGTCTCTGCAGTTTGAAGATGTGCTGTCAGGGATCAGTGTGGAGAAGGCTTTTGTTCTGCTGCTGGAGTAAGTGTTTGCAGATGAAAGGAGCCTGGGCCATCAACCTGACACTTTTCCAGGCATGAAATTCACTTAGAACTAAGCATGGGATGGTGGACTGAAAAATAACATATATTTATTTTGCCTTTGCTTACTACTTTGAGGAGCGTCCCAATCACTTCATAAAGGAATACTGAATACTGATACATAATTAACCTGCTGGAATGGAGGATTTACAGCATAAAGAGCAGACATTTGAAATGGCACAGGCAAAGTTCTGAGGCTATCTTACAGTAATTGTTTCCATTACTTTCAGTGTGTTTTGATCAAGCCCTTAGCACTTTTGGAGGAGAGGTATTTGGTCATCTGTCAAAAAAAACTGTGTCACAAAACCATCAAAATAGTGGGATTTTTTTAAGCATGAACATAGATATGATGTGGTGTCTTATTCCTTGAACTAACCCCTCAGATCACAGGTGAAATGCCCGGGGTAAGACAGTGAAAACAGGAAGCACTTTTCAGTCCACAGAGATTACTACATACCCCTAGGTAAGTTAAAGGTGTCAAAGTCATTAAAAAATTAACTGATATAATTTCTTTTGTGACCCTACAAAATTGAATAGAAAAGGTGAATCACTGTAAGTTTTCACCTTATGTTGTTAGGTTGTCAGCACACCTGGCCTTCTCGCTGTACCCATCATCCAGTGCCCCCCCATACTCCCACCAAGGAGCAGCTGACTTTATGCTGTATCCTCTGGTCAAAGACCTCCAAGCACCTAATGTTGTTCACCACCTGATTATTTACTGTAGCCACAGAGAGCAYGTCGCTCATCATTGCAATTCAGCCACCCCTGGGATGAGAGGCAGGCAGRGAGCAAGTACTACACAAGGGATCAAAGCAGAAAGCACTGAATATCATGTTCTTAATAAGTTTTGGACAGAGGTAAGCAAAGAGATTTACAAAGAAAGTGATGCAGAATTCTAACTGACACARTTAGCTAAATCCCTGATTTTACTTTAAATTGTATAAAACATTGCCTGCTCAATAACATGTTGGAGATTGGCTCAGAGGAAAATGCTGCCAACACTATTCTCTAATATTTTTTAGGAGAAAAAGGACTGACCCTGTCTGCATTGTGAGCACCTTGTAAGAAGAACTTGTGCCCATAGAAACAGACATAATGGATGACTGTGCAGATGTGATCCCACCAGTTGGTGTCTACCACAAGGGCTCTGCTTTCTGCCAGAGGATGAGTCAATTATGGAGCCCTGGCAATCAAGGCTGGCATCAAGCACAGCACCTTTTCCTCCTCTCTTCTGTCTTGGCAGCCCCTGCTCCATGGCTCAGCTAGGAKGGACACACTCAGACACACCAATACTTTTATTCATGCACACGCAGGGGAGGGTTTGACCCTGCTCCCATTGCTGGGTTTCAGTGTGATTTAGTGGGTGCAGCAGGAGGAGATTCACTGGAGAAGATGCTGCCATCCTTTGTACCAGCATTAWTTTGAGGTGAATTTCTGACTCCAAGTGCCCTGCTCCGAATATATTGCAGTACAACTGAGAACAAAGCATTACTCTAAAGTACAAAATTTACTGTTGCTGCCTGCATGAGAAAACAATTCTCTGTAACTTCCCTAATCAGTGAGGATGCCTCAGACCTTGCAAGCAGATGACTTTGTGAGTAGTTGGCTGCAGCAGGCGAGTCTCATACTCAAGCACAGAATAAAGCAGGTGATCCCAGGCAGCCCCAGCTCCCCTGAGCTCCCAGGGCTTGGCTGTGCAGGCTGAGGAGCAGGTGGGTTCTTTGCTCACATTACTCATGCAGCTGAAGCTCAGCACTTTGTTTCATGCTCTGCTGTCTAAGGCTGGAGTGGCCAGCACGCTGCAGATTTGAACCTGCTCTTCCTACCACATCAAAGGAATCTGGTGCTGGGCCAGATTTGGATCTCCCACCAGTTTTAACTGGTATAAACTGTGTGATAACTGGTAACTGAGCTGTGTGTAACAACTATATTACTTAAGATCTCCAAGCACCTAATATGAGCCTTAAGCAAGTAATGAAAGAGCACTAAACCACAAAATGCTTTGAAACCAGTAAGTAAGTAATAAAAAAGTCAGTAATATAGTGATTGAAATATTATCAGAGTGATTTGAAATCCAGAATTTTTACGAAATAATGCTAAGCATCAGTCATTGTACAAGCTAATACTGAGCATGATGCAATGATCCTGTTAAGTGCTTAGGCCAGGAAGGATTTTACAACTTCATTTCCCAATGGTAATCAGAAACAGTCTGGTAGAAATAAATGCAGTTATGCTCATGTATTCAGAGCACAGGGCAAAAGAAGATCATGTGTTGTTTAGTGAATCGCTGCAATCTATTTTTTTTTTTTTTTCTTGCCACATTCTCTCATCTCCCAAGCACATCTGGTGTTTTAGGAACATTGTATTCAACAGTGGTAAAGGACACTAGGGCCAAGAATAACAAATGAAAAATGAAAACACTGGGGCCTAATGCTGATCTCATATGGGTGTAAATCAGAGGGATTCCAGCAAAGCCTTTGGAACCACCCCAGTGAAATACTTGTGTCTGATTCTGGGTCAAAACTGTACAGACCAGTGATTTTCACTGTCAGGCCTGAAATTCTTCCATTCCACTGGGAAAATCTGCTGCAAAATATCTTTAACAGAGCTTCTCACAAACATCACAAATGCTGAGGAAGTGACAAAGTACAGCAGAAAGGCYTTAGTAGCACTTGTGTCTGCACCAAGTAATGTAAAATACCCATCAAACCAGATAAAGTACAAGTATTTGATTTGCAATTTGCAGCACAAAAAATGGAGTTTGACTGCAAATAAATATATATTTTACATGTAGTTATTGGATCAGTGTGTGCTTCCTCTTCAGCCCTTGAAAGACAGAGAAAGTCTTTCCACTGACTGCAGGGTGGGTTCTCCTCAGTAACACAACCTTCTGAATAATATACATTATTGCACTTTGTAGTTCTGATCCCGACCTGAGGAACTGCCATAACCACAACACTTGTAACACTTGGCAATTTAACTAAACAGACTGTCTTTAAAATGTAAACAGATCCCAGCTGCTTGTTGACAAAATTGTTTGAAGGCATCRGACTTTAAAACCTCTCAGTCCCCATTTGTTGCAGGGAGATCCTAGCAGGGAGGAAAAATGGGTGCATAAATGTCTGTACAGAAACCACTTTTGAGCCTGAAAAATTCTGTTTGCCCTCAGAACCCCACAGGAAAAACCCAAAAGTACATTCAAGACACAAATCCAATAACTGCATTGAATTTCCTAATTCCAGATTCCACCACCTATTTTGCCTGATTGCTGTACACTTCTCAGAGCTAAATCACATCAAGGACCATTGTAAAAACATGGGTCTTCCTCTTCCTGGAGACATGATGCCAAAACGTGAGTAAATTTTAGGTTTGTCACTGTCRGGTGCTGCTGGTTTTATTTCACCCTCTGTACCTATATTTGTACCTTGTTAAATCACTTCCCTCCTCTCTCCTCTTTCAAACACTGATGGAATCTCCCCCTGTCTCCCTTCAGGGCTGCTGTAAAGCTAACTGCAGTCAGGGGGACTTTTTGTGGGTTTAAAGGGGCTTTGTAGGATCTACTGGCTTTATTTATCCTCCACATGCTTTTCTTTTGAAACACCTATTTGCAAATTACCTTCTCAGTGCCTTGCAGTCGCTGCTGCTTCTGTTGTCTGCAGCTCATCAATGCTCTGGGGACAGGGCAGCCCTCTGGAAATGATGCTCCAGGTCCTGCTGTACAAAACCTCTCCCTGTTTTTYCTCCTTGTCCCTTTAGGTGAGGATGGCCTTTTAAACTCTGCTTTGCCAGAATTCAGTGAGCTGCTTGCTTTGTAAACAGAGGAATAACCTGCTCRGGGCTGCCCCTTGTTTGAGGTTGCATGCAATGAACATGGAGCCAAGCAGCAGCAAGAATGCCTGACCTTAAAGGCTGCAGTTCAGTCAGGAGCTCCGAGATCTCGAGGCAAAGGGTTTCATGTTACTGACTCCGGTGTCTTTCATTGATTAGACCTTTTACAACTGATAGTGGCTTTCAAGGTTTATTTGGAAACTTTGTCAGGAGGGCAGAGGTGGGGGAAGGGGGAGAGTAAGCAAGGCTGAGGGTTTCTTTTATATTTAATGTGTGGCATCAGGATGGTGGCAGAAGGGAATGCCATTAAAACACCATTTCCAGATTTTGGTTGACTGCTGGCTCAGTTCTMCCTGGAGAGATGGGGGTGAACCCCGGAAAGAAGGAGGGTGCAAGAGAAGGAATCTGGGAGTCGTTCACTGTAGAGGATTTATTCCCTTCCCGCTTTCAAAATGCTTTCAGCTCCAGCTGAAGCACATCAGAGCGATGTGAATGATGGGAATCAGTCTGTGTGAACACCCCAGCTCTGTTCCAGCCTCAAATCCATGGTCCTTGGTTAAATGTCATCCAGGTGAAATGCCACACRGGGAGCCAGGCAGCATTTGTTCACAGCATGCAAAATGTGCTCCTGGGGAGACCTGCTGCCAGGCTCAGAGTCAGGGGAGACTTTGTTCAAGCAAAAAGGGGGAAGAGAGGAAGTTTTATTTTGCCCAGTTCCCAAGGGCCTGATTCAGGGACTTTCAGGAAATAAAGTTATGGGAGCTTATAAGAGGGACTCTTAATTAGCTGAGTTTTCCAAGATTTACCCTGGAAAATGGCTTGCAAGGCTGGGAAACACTGCTGAGGCCAAACCCAGATAGGGACCAAGGCCATAAGCACTGCAGTCAGTAGAAATAGCCACAAGGAAGTTTGGGTGTCAGCAAGTTTTAGGTGTAGAAGTAAAATGGAAAATGCTTTGGTAATCAGTAGAGAGCTCAGAAGTCAGTGGTGTGGCTCACTAAAGGATCAGGCACTGTCAGCAGTGATCATGAAACGGGGGCTGTGTGGAGGGGGGCACACCTGTGTGCCTCCTGACCCACTGGGGCTGAAAAAGTTTCAAGTATCAGTCTGTCTCAAGCTARGGAGACAAAAAGAGAGCATGAAGCAACCTGTAATTTCTGTAGGCTGTGGCTGAGCTGCTAAAAGGAGGGGGTGTGTGCTGGAATGCACATAACCCTTCTCTAACCTCTCACACCTTCCCGTGTTGGAGATAAGGGCTGACATGGGAGTTATTTGTCCACTCAAGCTCTCAAAGAGCTCAAGAAACTGCCAGTCAGGCTGTAGTCAAACCAAACTCCCTCTTTCTGGAGTRATGTCTTCTGCCAGGGTTAATTAATATTCTTAATCTACATTGCAAGTGCAGATTTTTGACTAAGGCAGAAAAAAATCGAATAGTCTAGCAACCAGGAAAGAACACTGAGGCCTTAAAAACTCTTCTCCAAATGGGACACATCCTTCTTTTGTCAGACAAAGCAAGTTTGGGCTGCTAGGATTTCTGGGAATCATCAATAGTCAGTTACCTGAGCTTCARGAGGTGACCTTGGTCTCCTTGCAGCCTGATCCCCCTTTATTCTCACTCTCACCGTGGTTTGCTACAGCATTYTAAAATGTTGAAGAGCGCTAAAAGAATTTTTCTTGTCTGGAATCTGTCCTGGCCTTCTGGAGGAAAAAATAGTGATTTTCTCTCAAGGACAAACAGAAAACTACCACTCAGTCAGACCCCACAAAAATTACAGTCTCTGCCCTGACTCCCATTATCAATCCAAATACACAGAAGATTATTCCTCTATTATTTCTCCCACTTGCACCCCCATGACCATTTTCACCTGTGTTAATGCAGACTCCCAACAGTCCAAAACTCTCTGATAATTTAGCAGGAAAGAGTTCAGATAGCAGCAACWGCACTCAGAGACCTATGAAATATAACCTATGAGGAGACAGCAAAAGAATTTTTGTTTTCTTAAATACAGAGAAGACTGAGCAGAGACATGATAACAGTCCTCAAAAATGTAAACAACTGTAGCAAAGAGGAAGGAAATAATCTCTTCTCTCCCACGTGGAGAGGATAAGAATAACAGGGTAAAATTGCAGCAGGGACATTTTTTTTTATTAAGTATTACCAAAACCACTTGTAGCTGTTAGAATGGTGTTACTGAAACACTGGGGTAGGTTGCCTTGGAAATCAACACTTCTGGAGCACTTTCAAAGCAGGCTGGATCAACATCTGTGTTAACAGGGCAGATACCCCTGACCTGCTGTGCTCTTGGAGCTGGAGAAGGGATGGGTGACTCTTTAATATCCTTTCTAGCCTTGCTTTCATAAAATKTAATGATTCATTGGAGACAYACATGCTCATTTTTCACCCTCTGGRAGAATTTTAGAAGTACTGCTTGCACGTGTGTGCTCCTTGCCTCCAGAACCTTCCTTGAGATTATTAATTACTCTTCCAAACACTGGGCTGTTCTCTGTGGCTCTCTCYTCTAACAGGTGAAGCTAGTCTGGCCAACCAGGAGCTGGAATGCTACCAATAATTAAAAGGACTAATATTCCTAAAGAAACCACAGAAAATGGGCCTTTGCCTCCCCAGGCACTTGCCTTCACTTCTACAGTAGCATGCACTGCAGTCCTGCTGAGCTTTGCTCTCCCACCAGTGGAACACAGAAAAGAGGAGCTGGGACAAGAAGGGTKCCAGGGGCAGTCCCTGGCTGTCACMGGCAGCWGGAGCAGGTGATCCCTGTGGACAACTCTGCAAACTCCATCCCCAGTCTGGTTCACTTGTTTGCCCTTGCTGCTCTCACTGGCTGGTTTCTTCAGAACACGAGCACTKAGGCAGCCAAGAGCCTTCCTCTGCTTTCTAACCCAGCATTTTTTTCTTGGCCAGTTTATTAATTWGCTCCTGTGCTATTGCTGCATATTTCCCTCTCTCTGGAGTTTTCCAGCTCTGTAAGTGGCATCAGGATCCCTCTTGGTTTTCACTCTGTAAGGCTGAGCAGGTCAGGCTGTATTCTTATCTTCCTYGGGAGCCAGGTGAGTGCACCCCAGCACTCTTGTTTCCTGAGAYAGAGCAGAGGCCACCCAGAATTACAGGGTGGAGAAAGAGCGTCCCAAAACCAAACCCAACCCACTTTTGCAATACAAGACGAGGGCCTGTCAAGAGTTAAGAAGTGAAGCCTCCCTGTCAGAGGTGCAGTTGTTCTACTGAAACTGTTCCATCTTGGATACTCTCTGAAGCGCTGCAACACATCTGAGAGYGGAGAGGAGAGCATTTCTGCAGAGAGCTCAGCCTTCGTGAGCACRGCTGCTTTCTGCTGCTGCCTGTCTCTGCTGGATAGAGCTGCAGCCCACAGATTTCAGCTCTTCTCCCCGTGCTGCCTGTGAGAGGCAGCCCCAGCAGGGGCACCAGCACTGCAGGGCTGTGCTCTCACATCCAGCGTCCCCACCCTCCTCCACTCCCAGCTGCTTTTTCCATTTCCCACCGGACRCCCTCCCTGCCGCCAGTGGAAGTGTTTGCTCACTTGTGTGCAGAACCAGGTCAGGGAGCTGATCCCAGCCAGAAAAACAGCCTGCAACTTTATTTTSCCTTCCAGCTGGAAGAGGTTCTGTCTGGTTGCTTGGGTGGCTGCACAAGCGCCTGGGCTGGCATAAGGGAGGGGAGAGGATGGGGATGGAAATGAGCAACTCTGCCCTGTGTGCTGCTCCCAAGCGAGTGGGGCTGATCCACTGAGCCTGCCCTCTGCTCTTGGCTGATCTCAGATTGAAAATCATGGACTTGTTTTCCGTCATGCCCCAGATACTCCCCACCCTCCTTTCAGGCTGCTCTTCCCCCATGCCACCCATTTCTGCTCCAGCATGCTGTACCAGAACGACTCTCCAATCAATCAATTAACACTCATCAGAACAGGCTGGTTTCAAAGGTGTCCCACTTATCTTATGTAAAAGAAGGGAGTTCAGGGGCTGCTTAATCTAAAACTGATGAGTGCTACTCCTCGTGTCACACCATCCCTTCTGGAAGCTGGGCTGCATGTTCTGTGCCTGGGTTTTTGGACCATTACAATTGTGCATTCTTGCATCATAATTAACAGTTACTGGAAAGATATTTTGGAAAATGTGGCTCTTTGTAATCACATTTAGAAACAAGGATATCTAAATAACTGTGTTCATTGAGGCACTCCTTTCTTGGGCAGCTATTATAACCCAATTTAAAATAAACTCCCCTCTCTCCTCACATTTTTTTTGGCTCTGAGCTTTGCTATTAATGACATAGACAAAGCATTTCCAAGAGTAATTTTATTATTTGGAGTTTTCTCATTTTAATGTGTTTGGTTCCTGAGACTTCCAGGGAGGCAGAGAGCCTCTCTCATGTTGGCCTGGGAGAGGGCAGTGAGGACCTGGTTTGATTGAAGGACTTACAAGGGTTGCCATAAGTTTTGACTGATTTCTGTAGTTACTCTGAGGGCAGAGTACAAGATTACTACTCTTTGCAATATCCCTGTGGAGAATGTGCTAAAAGAAAAAGCTCCTAGCATGGCATTGAGATATAGTCAGAAAAAAATAGTTTCAAAAAGACACATTGTTATATATCATGCAGTCCTGCTTGAAATTTGTGCACTGGTAATATTTGTTCATCTACTAAATGAAATCATAGATACTTCATTCCTGTCTGACCAACAGAAAATATTTTGTAGTTGGTTTTATGCTATATAGAAAYGCAAAAAACCTTTGGCCAGCTTTCATGGGCTGTTTGCTGGAAGCCTGTTCACAAAGGACCTGTACAAGATGAAGCCCTTTTAACTCCCAGGAATGCCTTAATGTACACTGYTGGCACCCACCCAGGGTAAATTATCTATTAATAAACAACATAYATTTATAACTTGATTAACCATAACATCTTTTTATAGAATACCGTTTAAAAAAAGTAATTTAAAGCAGGTAATTATCTATATTAGCATCTGTGCAATAGTATACTCTCAGAGAATTTTAGTTAACATATAGGTTCCTAGCAGGCCAGCAAGTCAACAACAGCAGCAGATGGCTGCATTTGGGGTTTAAATGCTCTTTATACCATGGAAAAAATAAAAAGGCAAAGCCAACATGTGCTGGAGAGCAGCAATGAGTAACCTCTTTCCCCTCACCTGCACTTCCCTGCAGAATTCAAACAATCACTTCAGTGATAACAAGAAGCAGGGACCTCAATTTCCATTCAAAAGTAGGAACCTTGGTGGTGGCTTTTGATTATAGAATCAGCCTAATGGCTCCTGATGGGCTTTCAGGCTTAGGCCAAACCCTCAGGATGAAATGAGCTGAATCCCAGCCCTGTTTTCCTGTGGAACACTAGCCCAGTCCCTAAACACATCTCACTGCTCCAGCTCATACATCCATACATTAAAAAAAAAAAAAAAAAAGCTGTACAAGAGGAATGCAGGGAGGTTACATTCATCAGCACTTTGAAACGAACTTGCAGCACTAAGCACTAGTATTTTCACTGCAAAATGAGGCCTTTTGCTGGGAAGCATCAATGCAACAGGATCATCTACTGACAGACTTGTCAGCACTTTTAGGCAGGCTGGAGTATTAGAACACGCGTTTGGCTGAGCTGTTTGAACAGAATATATTCCTTACCATAAATTTTCTATGCTACTGCAACTACAGAAATTCTCCTTCAAAAGCCAAACATGCCCACCTGATTTGCAAGTAGCACAAAGTAGCACTTTCTTTAAAATCTAGAGAATTATTGCTGATATTTCTGCCTGAGGAAGCCACCTAATAATAACAACATGTTTTTCCACACTGTGACTTGATTCTGGCTGCACACATTTCCATTCCAGTGTCATTCACAGTTGTTTTTAAGTTCAGCGAGGAGCAAGTTTTCATTTCAGCTAAAACCAGACATATCAAATTCAACTAAAAAAAAAAACCTTGGGGAGGGAAAAGGAAGGGCATTTTGGCTGGGGAGAAAAAGGAGAAGAAGGGACTGTTAAAAGAATAAATTTTCTCTGAGATGTAACACTATCTCAGCAGCAGCAACTAGCAGGCACAACTTTTGCGGATTTTGTTTCTTCACCTTCTGGTTTTTCATCTGTAAGTCCTGCTGTGCTCTGGGGACGGAGGGAGGGAGGGAGAGAGGCAAGAGATTGGGATGGCTGCTGTGGCTGCCCAGCCCACGCCAGGAACCTCTTGGTACCCTGGCAGCATCCCCAGCTCCCTGCCCAAGTGAGCTCATGGGGCTCAGCTGGGCTCGCAGAGGCGGCCCCGACACGCCACGCACACGAGTGCCATGGAAAGCCTAAGAGGGCCRCTTGTTCCAGGGCTGCCTGGACAATGAGGAAGCGGCTGCCAGCCCCTGTGTCGCCCCCAGGCCCTGCCAGGGCGGGCGGGATGCCGGCCCATGAATAGCGGGTCTGTTCCGGCGGCTGCGCCTGGCCCTGCCCGTCCCGGGGCTCCGGCAGCGCCGAGCGCTCCGCTCCGAGCGCGGCTGCGGACAGAGCGGGGGACACGCACAGGGATGGCCTCGGACAGGGACAGCGCCAATCCCCACGTGAGTCTGGCTCGGGGAAACATCCACGGGAGGGGAGAGCCCCGGGTTGGGGGACACATCCACCGCTTCCAGCATTCGCTCCTCGGCTTTGGCAGCGAGTTTCCTTTGAAAACTCGGTTCTGCTTTTTTCCTCTGTTCCCCTTTGAAGAAAAAGCAGTGGCAGGATGTCTGCCGTGTTCTGCCAAGAGCAGTTATGAGCTTTTCTCAAAAAAAATAAGGGTTAGAAGAGGGATATTACTAAAAAGAGATGCTTTTTAGGGAAGGAAAGGCAGAGGAGGAAGAGATTAGCCTTCAGCCCTCAGGAGGAGGCAGCACAAACTCTACAAGCTGCCTAAGTCTGATCTGTCCCTCATCTCACAAAGCCTTTCTCTGTTTGGCAGAAAGTACTCTCAATCTGGAGAGGAGAAAAAGAAATAAATACAGCAAACACTGAGGGAGTGAAGAGGCCAAGGTTTCCTATGTATGGTTTACAGAGAAACAAAACTTCTTGGTGAAGCTCTTTGAGTTCTCTGTGTTCCTGCTCTGAGTGTTTGTGTTTTTTTGAGAAGGGTGTTTCTTGTGTGCAGCATGCATTCTCAGAAAGGGCAGCTACCCAAGGGTTTGGAAAAAGAGAGCAAATGGAACCAAAAGCCCAGGTCACAGACACCCATCAAACCTCAGAAGTTCAAGTCCAGATCTGCACTTCAGAAAACTGTGAAGGGAAGAATATGAAGCATTGCCTAGGGCACAGCTTCCAGCCCTGAGTAGGTGGCATAAGAGTCCCAACTTTGCAGCTGATTTTTCTGTCTGAAATGGTCTTAATCATCCTTAGACTTGGCAGTGGGGAAGTCACTCTGGGGTCACAATTTTTTTTTCTTCGGCCCAGGTCAAAGAAAGTAAAATGGTAAGATTTGTGCCCTTGGAAATAACCAGGAAAATGTTCCTTGACTAGAAAGAAGGACTGAGGCTCCCCAAACCTGCAGAATGTATCCCCAGTGAGATACCAGGTGCAGAGCAGCTTTTGAAGACTTGGGAGTAGCTATGCTCAATAAGAGACACAATTAGTGAGGAAGATGCACAGGTAGCTATGACAGTGAAAATGTACTTTGTGAAGACTTTGTTAAGGGAGAGATAAATGTTAGTCTTTCTTAGAAATAGACAATAAGGGGGAAAATATAAACATCATTAAGCCAGGAACTGATGGTAAAGAGAGGACAAGAAAATTATGCTAAATAAAAAGTCAAATTAGTTCCCTGTATGTTAAATCACTCCACTCGATGGAAGGTTTCAGGTCGATCATAAAATTAAAGTCCAGGTATAATAGATGAAAAAAAATCACTGATTAAAAATCTTAKAGACTAATGCAAAAGTTTTGGTTTAGAGTTTTCTCTTTCAACCCACCTTGAGGTTAAGTGAAGAGCCAAAAGTGATCACACCAGCATCCTTGGCCTTTATAATACTCAATTAAGTAGGTCCAGAAGGCCAAAGGTTCCTTGAGTTGCACACTGAGARGAACATCCCATCTGTTTCCAGAGCAGGGAGCTGTAGAGTGTGCACCACTACACAGCTGCCCCAAAAATAACTGTGCTGCTAAGGTTTCCTTTGTGACACCTCTTGGGGAAGCCAGCAGGCAGCACAAAACACRGGTGAATGCACACAGACTCTGGCATGCTCGTGATCAGGAAATACAGCTCCAGGAGAGGGAGTGTTACCCRCTGGTGTAATAAATAAAACCCCTCAACCAAACCAATCTAGTTTGGTTCAGACTCCAAAGGATGTAAAAGCATAAGCTGCAAACGGACCAAGAGCTCCTCTGGTTCCAATCTGCTTTCTGAAAACCCACAAAGAAGCAGAGTTGACCCAGCGAGCATCGAGGCATGAGCTTGGAACACCAATCATGCGATTAGCACATGAATAGCGAGCGCCTTTTCCAAGACTCATTTATCAAGGAACAAAGTAAGTTGTGGGTACAAGGAGTCTCAGGCATACCTTTACTATCACATGTAATTTGACTGCAAGCCAACCCCTTCATTCTATAAATAAAGGCCTGAGTGAGCCTTCTTTGAGCTCTCCTGGCTGCATGGCAGTGATTTCCCCTTGCACTGTGACAACCCTCCAGGCTGCCTCTCAGAGCAGAGGCCTTTAACCAGCAGCAGATCTCTGGTAAGTGATTGATACTGCACAGAACCCTGTAGCATGGTAACTTTGATTTGTGCCCTGGTACCTTTGATCTTATCTCAGTGACTGTTGTTTTTTCTTGGTAACTTTTACTTGCGCCTTGGTATTGTTCAAATGGTTGCGCTGTGTAATAACAGACTGAAGCTTGCCATCAAACAKTTTTACAMCAYCATATTAAAMCCACTTTCACAAATATCTTTGATRATGATTCTTGAAGTGATCTAAATCCCAAATCATTTGTTGATGACAAACTGGTGTAGTTGGCAGAGTCCTGAATCAGGATTCAGGACAATAGCTGAGACAAGCAGGGAGCCCTGTAAATGATGTGACTTGACAAGTGTGAGGTAAGGGGAGGAGTGGTCAGTGGCAGAGGAAAAAAAAAAGTGGTTTTCAGTGGAAAGTACATTTAAAACCCTSTTTTGAGCAGTGAATGCAGAGCAGCTATCTCCTTGGAAGTTTCCAGCTGCGGGTTTAGGAAGATCTCGGGGAATGTGCGCTGCACACTGTAACTCCTGACTCATTCCTCCTCAAAGTGCTCCTGGATGRAGTAGCAGGAACAGTCATGAGATTGACTATGATACAATACAGAAACAGGAGTTTTATTTATCTACTGAGGGTCCTGTGTCTGAAGCAGTTGCCAGTACCTCCTGGCATTTCTTACACAACAGGGACAGGCTGGGCAGGTAACAGAAATGAAAACAATGGACCTTTGTACGAGACAGCAGGAGGAGGAAATCAAGATTTAAGAAGGCTCTAAGGAGAACTGATCAGTCCCCAACRTTTTTTGCTCATTCTGAAGCATGAACAGGAGCTCAAAAAGCAAAATTGAAAGTGTCTGTAACAGAACTCCCACATCCAGCATGTCATCAGCCTGTGGAATTTGCCATCTCCTGGGGCAGGTTAGGAGGTCAAATATTGGGGCGAGCAAACATAGAAAAGAGGTCGGGAGGTCCAGTAACAATATTTACAGTTATGCAAGCTAAAAAAGGTACCTTCAAATTCCATAAGCCAATAGCAGGATAAAAATAAATATTGGAACTTTTCAGTTCCCTACAGGCCCTGGCACAATTSCTGACCAGACTACAAGTGGTAGCTTGCATGAGAGAAATTAGACACCAGCTCTGTGTAAGTGGCACCTCTGACTGCTTTTGAACAGCAAGAAGTGTCTCCCATAAATCCACTTCCTCCCTTACAAAAATTCTYTTGTTCTGTGTCTTTCCAAGCAGTCTGTTTTCCCATTCTGACTTCTAGGAAGACCAACAAAACCTCAAATGGTGTAGAGAGAGATGCAAAAAGGAAATGGTGCTGAAATAGAAAAAAAGGCACAAGATGTGCAGCCTTACTTGATTTGTGCCAGCCAGTCAAGTGCTAAGAAAACAAATAAAACTGGAATCTAAGTATTTTCATTAAAAATATTAATTTACCTATTAAAAGGTAAAACTTTGACATTATTTAATCTGAATGATGCATTTTTCTCCTGAGATGTCTCCATTTGTGGCTTCCAAGTGAAACTTTCACCTTCCTCTATTAAACACCTGTCATTGACAAGAAACCAGGCAGAGAGCAATATCCTGGTGAGGTACAGCAGAGTACATCCTGAGATAGCTGGGATCTGAAAAGTACATTTGGGATAGAAACAAAACAATCCAACAAGATCCCATCACCGATTTCCTTTTACTTCAGCAAACACAGGTTTATAAATTAAAAGTATGGCTTCATAGAAGCATTATAGAAGCATACAGGCTGATTTGCCTGTACTTGTTTATGCTATTGTCCCCCTGACTCCCTCCAACCCTTCCAAGAGATTTGCAGGGGGAAGAAGGGAGGAGGGAGCCATACAGGACAGTATTTTCCAGCAGAACAAGGCCCATTAAATCTGTTCAGCTCTGTACCTCAGCTGCTGCAGCTCAAGATCTGACATCTCAACACAACCCTGTTTCATTGGGGATTTAAGCCAATGTCCCAAACTTTGAATGGGGGAGACTGAGACAACATCATTCCACTACCCCCAGCACAGCAGCTGATACTAAATGGCTCCATATTTTTATTAGATTTACATTTTTATGTTTTCTTGCAGTTACYTTCTGTACAAAGGGGTGTTTAAGGGATGTGTGCTGGATGAAATGTCATCCACGTTCATACCACAAAAGAGGTCCTGTATTCTATGTTTTGTCTTTCTTTTTATAGTTTCTTACTCTTTGGATTAAAAAAAAAAAAATTACAATCCTCTGGGATGAGAAGCAGAAGTAATGCCTCACCATTTAGGGAATCATTCATACTTCAAAAGTAAAGAGAGTAAACAGCTAAAATRATCATTCTGGAAAACAGGCCCTACACTGAAATTTTTTTGGCAGGAGTTGCTTCATGAATACCTTGAATGGAAAATACATCAGTGGAAATAAAGACAGGTTTACAAGTTTGCAAGGGAAAAAAAAAAAGATCTAAAGTAATTGCAGTTTACTTCCAGTGCTCAGTTTTTTGACCAGATCTTCATCAGGCAGACTGTAGAAAGGCAGATAAATAGAGTCAGCTACAGGTCTAACAGTGTGGACTTTTCCAAAATGCCCACAAAACAATTGGAAAGTCCCCCTTGCCACAGTAAATCCCATCTCTCACATCCCACTTTCAGTCTAAATCTGAACACACAGAGAGTGTGCTCACAGCTGGGCCAGACTTTCAGTTTTTTGGTATTTTGTGGCTTTAACTTGTGCTCCAAGGCTGTGATGTGCTTACAAGCCCCTGGTTTGGGCATSTATTCACCTGCTTGTGCAGCAGCAGCCAGTTTGCACTCCCTAGTGCTCCAGGACCTCTCCTCTCTTGGCCATTCCTGGAATGGTGGCAGTCTCCTGTTGCCTACAAAGCARCAGCTCTGCCCCAGGGCACTTCAGCAGCATTATTTGGGCTCTGTAATTTGGGCCTGGATAGTGAGAATCTGCATTCAGAAAGAGCCTTTCAAAGAGAAATCTAAGAGCTGCAGAAAAATCCACTTCTGTGGCATTGTGGATCCTTGTCCACTGTGTGCAATCCAGTCATCAGGAGGCTGAGGAGCTCATCCCACTGTGTTTGTGACTAAACTAACTCAGTTACTCCAGCCTTTCAAACAGGACCCCACTCCCAGGGTTCCACTCCATCACCTACACCATTCCTTTGAGCTCTGGCAAAGCTGGTTCAGAGAGATAAATTCAAAGGCAACTGGCCACTTTTTGGCAGGGTTAATGTTCTGCTTTGCTGTCCTGCAGTGGTTCCTGGGAGGATCCCACRCCTGTCCATGACTGGGAGTGCATGGCCATAGAATATCTCCTTYCTGGGGCAGCTACCCCTCACTTCAGATCAGTAATCTGGAGGTTCAGGTCTTGGTGTACCCAGTGAAGAAGCAGGGAGGGCCCTAACAGTAACAATGATTGCCCTCACCAGTGGATGCCRCCCAGACTGCAAGATTTCAGGGTGGTCCTTGGGAGCAAAGCCTTCACGGGGCTTGGGCAGAGATTCACTGTGCCCTAGTTAGTCAAAAGGCAGGTGTGAAACAGGTTATTAGACTCTGGAGCAGGAGTGACCCTTTGCTTTTCTTCCCCAGCTGCCAGGACCTGAAAGTGTGTGTAGCACTGCCTGTGCTGGTCCCAGAAACCAGCAACACTCACACCAGAACACAGACAAATGTGGTCACAATGTGCTGAGGAGAAGGAGACTAATTCTTGCAATTAGCACTAATTAGTTCTTGGTTCTTTTGTCAGATGTGACATTTCCCCTCTTCCCTTTACTTTCCTCGTACCTGCTCTACCTGGACATGGCCAGATTTCCCACTTGGGGTGAGTGTTTGCTGAGGCCCTTCCCAAACACAGGGATAATAGTATTTTTCATCTTGGGTTTTAAGGTATCTGGGGAAACTGAGGCACACGTGGAGCTAAATACACCCTTGGAGCATCCTTACAGCAGTGGTTGGGCTGGACCCTCACCCTTCACCTTATGAGGGGCAGTGAAAGAAAAGGAGGAGACTTTCTGAGGGACAGAGCCTCAGAGAAAAAGGAAACCAAATTCTGATCTCATCTGCTTCTCCTGTGTTGTGCTCACATGTGGAATGTGTTTGGAGATTGTTTCATTGGTTTCATGTGAATTGTTTTGACTTAATGACAAATCAGTGCCAAGCTGTGTCAGACACTAGAAAGAGTCACAAGGTTTTCATTATATTTCTAGCCTTCTGCAAGTATCCTTTGCTGTATTCTTCAGTATAGCTAAGTATAGTATTCTTTAATACAATATAATATTAAAGAATAAAATAATATCATATTAATATTAAAGAATAAAATAATATAATAAAATAATATAAAATAATAAATTAGCCTTCTAAGAACAAAGAATAAAATAATATCATAAAATAACATAAAATAATAAATTAGCCTTCGAAGAACATGGAGTCAGATGCATCATTCCTTTCTCTGTCTGGGAACCCCACAAATGCAAGACGTGCACCTTGCAGGTTTGAGTGCACGAGGAGTTTTGGCTGCAGTGAGTAACCACAATCCTGGTTATAGTGGTGGCAGCACAGCTCTCCTGTCTGGCCAGCAGTAAACCACTGAGACATCTTTGTGACTGGGAATCCTCTGCATCGTGAAATATCTGTTACAACACACCTAAATTGAATTTTTCTACCTTTTGTCAAATAGTTGCMCTTCTCACCTTCGTTCCAGCCAGTGTCTGAGAGCTGATCCATGCACCTGCTTCTCTCTCTTTGCCCCCAGTTGACACACAGGTACAACATTTTCCCTCATTTACCACAGCAAAAGGAAGTCCAAGTCMCCCTTTCTCAGCCCTTTCTGTAAAATCTGTATTATTTTGCCATGCTTCTCTGCTGAGAACCAAAAATGGGCAGCACTGCAGGCATACAATAAGCACACACAGAAGTGTGAGCTCCTCCAAGTACGAGAAGGGTGAATGGGCATTTTCACTGCCATTTCCCTGTGCCTGGCTTGTGAGTCAAGTGTTTATAAAACTGTCTCTGGGGAGAGGCAATACAAGAAGTGAGCTCTACTACTGTAATCTAGGCTGCCTCAGGTATGTAAACATGTGACAGGAACATTTGAACTGGGCACCAAAATGATGGAAGGAAGGGCCYAAGTGCAGAGGCTGCAAGATCCACATCACCAGTTACCATACACCTTGACACACTCCTTTGAACTGGCCAAGCTATAATTCCTTGTCAAATTACATGAATCAGATATGGGACTCTGTAATTACAGCTGTGAAAACCATTATGCACAGGATCTTAGAACTTTCTATCCAAAATAACCCTTGGGGAAGAAATTTCTCGTTRAGCTGCTTGGGTCAAGGTTCAGTGAGTGCTGGAAATTCTGGGGGAATCCTGTTGGCAGATTTAGAGAAACAAGAACAAGAACATGAGATCATGTTTTGGTTTGTGGCTTGTTCATGCTCTCTTGGTTTTTTTCTTTAATTTTTCCCTAATATTTATGCATATTTGCAGGAGTTTTCTCTTTTGCAGAATAATATTTTGTGAGATTTAAAAGAAGACCCAAATTCACCATAGAGCTCGATTATGTGACAAACATAACTGCTCCTACCAATCTAATAAGAGCCAAAGAGTGGCCAACCATTCTTCTGTTTTACTGAAGGAGTATTTCTGCAGAAAATAACAGCACAGAAATACTCTCCCAGGACTTGTGTGARAACCAAGTTATTCTGTCCCTAGTTTTCCAAGAGTGCTATGAATATCAATGAATTTAATTTCACAATCTCCACATGGAGCAAGAGGTGTTTTCCTGCCTATTTTACAGATATTAAGTCAAGGCAGAGAWGGTTAAATGAGCACTGATGTACCCAAGGGCACACCAGGGGAAGGTGACAGGAAAGACTGAGCATCTCTGGATGGGCAAATTGCCACAGAGCAGCATTCTTTGGTTTCATTTTTGTTCTCACAGGTTAAATTCCTAATCTCCATCAATTCTTGAAGGAATTATTGGAGATTTTTTCAGTCACCAGAGAACACACTGTTACTTCACAGAGGGTAAAGAAGAGCATTAAATGAAGCTGTCAATAAGAGACCACACATAATTCCTTCCCCTGCTGAATGTTAACTTCAACAGCCATTGGGAAAAAAAAAATTTGACACACTTTCAAAAGTTCAGGCACACAGCTGTGTTTGCACCTCTTTCTTGCTGGAACTAGAGTCACTCAACCACACTGGTGTAGGATGAAACCTCAAAGCCAAAGTGAAACAAACTGAAATACGTTAAACAGAAATTCTGACTCAGAATGACCATACAAGTTCTTGATGCAACTTTTCAACTTGAACTTTGCACCTCCTTCTGGCTGATTCAAGATGAAATGTTGCTGCACGTCCCTGTGTGATTTCAGGCTGTGGCCACACAGTTTTTGCTGACTGGAGCTGGAGCAGGGAGGTTCATCCTTCCTCATCACCACCATCAGTAATTGTTGCTGCCTCAATGCAATGCTCAAAGYAATCACTCTGTCAAGACTGTCTGGGCTAGGAAACCTCCATTGCTGAGTGTCTAAGCTAACCCAGATCATTGTGAAAGAACTTGTTTCAGGAATATGTCTGGGCACAGACAGAAATAGCAGCTCCTTTACACAGGCCTTCATCTATCTTACTGCAAAGGGATAATTGCTTGAATTCTTGAATATTTCTTGTTATTATAAGAAATATAATTATATTCTTATATTTCTGGTTATGTTAGCTGAAGATCTAGTTATTCTATGGTTATCAGAAGAAAATAGATTCACAATCTGGGTTCTCCTTCAYTTAGTTGTATAAAATAAGGCAAACAATTAACAGATACAAATACAATAAAAACTATTCCTACATAACATTGGCACCTGGGGTTTTTCTCATTTTTTGCCCATGGTGATRTCTTGACTGGAAATCCACACTGATCAGGGAGACACCCAGCAAAGGATTGGCAGGCTACAAGAAAATTTACTGTGCTGCTGTTTTGTTTTAACCAAACCAGATTTGAGCTCCATCCTCACGTGCTGGATTCTTGGGAATTGACTCTGGCCCAATTCCTTAGCCAGCCCCCATTTTTGGCAYGTGGTTGTGAAAAAGTTGCCGAAGGGAGCTGTGTCAAAGGGCTTTTACTCTGCTCCTAATGGCTCCACGTACWGGCTGAAGGAATCTGAAGCGCTCACGAAATGTGGTTTCCCTGCTGGTGTTTGCTGTTCAGCTGGCTCAGCAGCTCAACCATTTAAAACCATTGTGAGTGGATTTAGCACTTGTGAAATAATGCTGGCCTGTTCAGACCCACAGAGGGATGGGCAAAGTCCTCTGGTACAGTAAAAGCCCCTCTCACCTCCTTCTCCTGTCTGTGAGGAGCCAGGGTGCAATGGAGTTTGAGGGAGAAAACTACAAAATTACTCACATCCAGGGGCAGCCACACAGAGATCAGGTGGAAGAGACATGGCCCTACCAAAATAAAGAAGCTAACATGTTCAGAGGAAAGAATCACTTCAGCATTCCAGAAGTAGAAAAAAAAAAAGAAGAAAAAAACCCCAACCAACCAAATACACCAAAACTTCACTGAGTAAGTATAGGGAGCAAATCACGAAGGAGAAGGACAAAAAGAGGAGCACAGCCCCAGAAGAGAGCTCCAGCAGGGTGAGTTCCATAAAATCACAGCCTATGAATGCTAGTAAGCCAAATGGGGGGAACAGATACAAAAAACAGAGTTCCAGAGGTCTCTGTCCCCAGAAACCAGTGAAGGTGGGGCACCCCACATCCTCCTAGTCTGAGCTACTGCATACAGCAAGAGGTGTGTTTCATCCCTGAGCTGATCCAATGCCCAACTATTCTGCTGAGACCATAAAAAAAGGAGATAACAGGCACACTGCAGATCTGTATCCTTGTGCAGAGATTTGAACTCGGGACCAGGCTCAGACAAGCAATTCAAGAGCAGATGGCAACAGGTCTTGGTGGCTACTAATTAGATTGGCTTTTGGTTGGTGATGTGGGGTTGAGGAGYGCTCTGATTCATTCCCAAAGCCTCTGCACTGCCTCCAGCCATGAGCCTCCAGCTGAGCTCTGAACAGGGTCAGTCTTGCAGTGTCCAGTTTTTTGGGCCATGCCAAAGTGGCAGCTCCCTTGCAGGTGCCTCTGGAAGGGGAATGGGTTCAGGACTCAGCTGTGGGCCAGTGTGGTGGTGAATTCAGGTGTTTAGGGTGTTTACCACTCCGGTGTTTAGGGCCAGGGTGCAGCAGGGCCATCCCAAAGTGCTTCCTCTTGCCTCACTCACACTGCACAAACAGGGACATTTTCTCTCCTGTGGGAGCAGCTGACTCAGGCACTTGGCCAGAGGAAGGGAAAGGTGTCCCTGTCATAACCAACAGCAAAGAATGGCTAAAACATAAAAAGACACATCACTCTGTGGCTGCAAGTGATAACAACATATTCCTTTTTATCCTGATCTGAAAGCAATTTTTTTCCTTCCTTTGTTCCCCTCCCTGTGTTTTCCTATCTGAGGAGAACTTGTTTCCCAGCTAGGAGCCCAGTCAGTCTGTTATTGCTGTGCCTAAGATCATTTTTACGTTCCTCCCGTTTTTTTGTTTTACATATTATCAAATGACTTATGAAAAGTAAAGTTCAGCCWACCAGACCTCAAAGGAGTTATGCAAGAGCAAGCAGCCCTGAGCTTTGCCACAAGCCCTGTACATCAAAGAGTCATGTCCGTGGATTGATAAATCAGTTTATGGGGTGCTCTGTGGGTTTATAGAGATGAAGATATGAAGGCTGGCAGGTGCTGTTCCCAGTGGCTATCCCTAAATCAGAAGACACTGTCTCCAGCCCTGCTCTTGACCTCTCTGAGAACTGAGGGGCAGCAACTCCTCCAGCTCTATCAGCCAATTCCATGCAGATGATACAATTCCATGCACACGATACATTTGTACCCTGCACGCTGACAAAGTGCTGCTCTCTCCTTATCATCTGCTCAGTGGGCGTCATTGTGAGGCTGATTCAGCAGAAATCAGAGCCATTCTTGTGGGAAGTTTGTGTCAGGACCAGCCAAACACACAGGCTGAGGGAAGGCTGTGATTTACTGATCACAATCTTTACATGGAAAGATCTATGGGCTTTAAAGGGCCTTTTCTCCTTCTGGCGTGTTGTGAAGGACAGATAGGGCTCTGTCACTCCTCTTGGTGGGGCTGTAAATGATATTTTGGGGACCTAAAATTGTGGGTATGATGTATCTGTTACAGAGCAGCACTCAGTCTGCCTTTTGCCCAAGGCACACACGTTACATACAGTCAATGCTGACATGTTGATACCTGTGAGCAGACGGAAATTCACATTCTGTACCCAAGTGCTGCAGGAGCTGAGGCATTGAGATGATGCAGGGGGGGCAGAGGATGGATTATAAGGTAAAAGGTCTTCGAAAGGCCCAAGAAAACAAAACTTTTTGGTGCCAGGGTCAAAAGCTGGAGGGAAAAATTACAATGATTTCAYTAAAAATTAATAAAATCCCCTGTCTCGTGGGGATAAATATATATTAAAAGTCGCTGGTCATGGTAATCATATTAATAAGTGCAAAAAAGCTTCTTTTGCCCACTTTCTCTGGTCACGCTAGCAGTGGAATCAAACAGGGTGCCCAAACAGAATATGAGAAGTCACAAATAAGAAAAAAAGAGGCAAAGTTTGCATTTCTTTTTGTTGGGTTTTGTTTAGGGCTTTTTTTAGGAAAAAAAAAGGACAAAAGACTGTAGTGAGTGCACAGAAAGGCCCCACAAAACCCCAGGACTACTGCACAACACACTGACAATAAATCTGACTTTCTCCAACAGGGGTGAGCTCTGCTGGGAGAGGCAGAAACCCAGAAGGGAAGGGTGTGATCAGGAGCGAATAAACTACAGGGATAAACTCCTCAATCATTTCTTGCTAGGTGCTGCAAATGTTTCAGTGTGTAACYAAAACTGGGAACTAATATGAGTCATGTTCTAAACCCATGCCAAGCAAGGACCACCACAACTGCCCTTCAAACACTGTCATGCAGTGCCCAGTCTGTCCCACATGGTCCAGGATTTTTCTTCCTCCTCTCCAACTCTTTTATTCMTCCTCCAACATGCAGGAGCTCATTTGGACACAGCTTTTGGCTATCCCCTTACARGAATCCAGCTTCAGTACACAATGATTACTGAGTGAACCCCACTTGAAATCCAGAGCATTTGTTCTGCACCAATTGGTTGAAAGGAGAAGCTACAGGATAAACCCCAGGTACAGTGAGAAAGGAATCGTAAGAAACTCCAATTCCTGCAAAGTTTTGTTTTCCCACTCCAAAAACTTAACGTGTTCAGTGTCTTAATGTGAATGTTTTTTTCAGAACAACACTCTGTTTGCAGAACCTGGGCATTCAATTGTCATAGAAATGGTTATTCTGCTTAAATCCCCTCCCATTCCTATTCTGGCTCTGAGGTATTTGCCTCCCCAGTCCAGTCTCCTACTGAGGAAGGCCTCCTTTGCTATACCCTTTCCCAAAGGTCTCTCAAAGCAACCTCTACTCAGGAGATCCCTGAAAAACACAATTGTCACTAAGGGGATTTGGGCCTCCCTTTAAATTCTGCCATGCTGCACTACAGCTCCTCATTATACAGTGAGCTCTTAAAGGTTCTTTGTCCCTGCAGGGTTGAAAGTTGCTGACTGAATGTCTGGGTCCAATTTTCCACCAGTCCTCCTTTAACTGGCCATTCTCAGCTGTGCAAAGTGTTTGCATAATGCTACARGATCATTCACACATCAATCTCATTTTACATTTTGAACCTGTTTTGCAAAGGGGTTGATGAGAAAACAGAACACAACCTGAATAATAAATCACCAGAAAAACACCACTATCCTAATCCTTTAATACAGAGCCAGAACAGCAGTTCCTCTCACAGAGGGAAGAGGATGGACACTTTTCTAATCTGGGAATGTAATTCCCAGGGACAGTGTATGAGAAAACAGCAGTAATCTACAGAACACCCAGGAACAGTTGTTGAAAGATTCCCGGGGTGTTACTTTTGGCAGGACATCAGGTTCCAATAAAACCCTCTGAAAACACTAGCCTAACAACAACAATAATAATAATATTTTACACAGATGAAGAGTCTTTTATCTAAGGCTCACTGCAAATGATGAATGAGCTTCTCGAGGAGAGGTGAATAAAAGTGATGCTCCACAGATATTGCCACGGATTTGGTGGTGTGGAAAATAGGTTATTGTGTGCAGGCTTTGGAGGGCACACAGGAAAGAGTTAACATGTATAGGCAAGCTTGGCAGCATTCTTTGTGGTGAACTTACAGGGATGTTGTATTGTATTTTTTAATGTTTTCAGTAAATCCACTGCTGGCATTCCACACACACAACCTGAGCACCTGTACACAAATCATGTAACCAATGATTACTTTGTGCAAATACACAGAGCACTTGCTGAGTTCATTCACAGCTACTTCACTCTGATGTGAAATTCTATGTATCCTGCTTCAATTCCTTCTTGGCATGCTCTTGTATGTTTTCTGAGACTAGTCTGGACTAGAAATCTGTATATAACCATATATAAGTGTATGAAAAATTATGGACCAGAAGTGAGAGATTGGTGTAGGCTGCATGTGAACTGCCAGAAGTTTTGGATCCAAAACTTTGCACTGTGAGCCATTCCACAGTGTGGCTACCTTTCACAAAACCTGAAATTCTGCATCACTCTGGGTCACACATCAATCTCAGCCCATATTTCATATGCCATACTGTGAAGATGTTGCTTGTGGTGTCACAGTGGCAAAACCTGCAGTGAAATGTGGCTTCTACTGCACCATGAACAGCTTTTATRGCTGAATTGGATTGCAAATGACTTTTTGGCACAAACACATCATCAAATGTTGCTGCCCTGACCTTACCTAAGTGACCTTAAGAGGACAGCATATGTTGATATAAATGGTAAATGGTTCCTTCCCCCAGGGTTTCTCAGTTCATATTTTCACATGAGGATTACATCTTGCTCTTTGTAGCCACCTCCAGAGGCAACATCCCTCTTATTTCCCAGCACAGCACTCTCCTCAGACAGCAAAAGCAGTTGAGTACTCATTGTTTGTGCCTGGAGTACAGAGACCCTGGAACTCCTACTCACTGCTTACACGAAGGAAACGATGAGAAGCAAGTCATGTTTCCTCTGTGTCATAAGGGTAACAACAACAGCAATGAAGGTTTTGTCAAGGCAGCCCCAGTTTCAGCAGTGACTAACAAGCAGAAGATTAGATATTGGGATGATCTAACAGCCTGCTGCTCCCAAAAGGGGGAAGCCCTGCTCCACTTCAGCCTCTGACCCTCTGYTCCCTCCTTATCTCCTGCTCCCAGACTCATCCCACCTTGCCCTTGTGGTGSAATTTGCCAAACCCTTTTCACAGGCAACTCAGCTCACTAAAGYTGGAGAAAATGGTCTCTTTTAAACTTATTTTTTCATTTTTATTGATTTATTTTAATTTAGTTAAGCTTATTGAGCTGGATTGGCTTAGAACAGAGTCTAAGGAAAGCAAAAGTGCAAGAGAGCATGAGACTCACAGCAGGARCATTTGCTCTGGACTTTAAGATCATCACAGCTACAAGGTGTAACCCTCAGAGTTGAACAGAAATACTCTGTGGCTGCTAGTTTCACTTTTTTCTCATTGCTAACCATAGGTACTTTCTGAGATAAYTCAGCCAAGTCAGGAAGCAGATCAGCGGAATAATTGGTGTCATTCAGAAGTTGTGTTCAGCTACAAAYGAAGAAAGGATAATCCTGGCCTCTTGGAGCTGTATTACACAATAGCACAAAAGAATGAAGAGGGGAAATTGGAATTGATGACACATAAGTGGCTTAGCTTTTATRGGTTGAACATAGCATGATGGCAAGGTATCACAGCCTCTGGGAGCTGTGCAATGCTTTACTCACTATCAGATAAACCCACATGGCTTCCCTGTGGCTTGAAACAGCATCCATCACTGAGCTGAAATACAGAGAAGCTCCCCAAGAGTCACTGCAGCATTCAAGTCCATTTTCTCTGTCCAGCTTTGCTTGCCCTACACCTGGTCAGAATCCTTAAAGGAACTTCAATATCAGCATTACTGGAGTGGTTTTGCCTCCTTACCAATGCACATGCAGCTGTTTCTTTCAGCACTCAGTTCCCCTACAGAGGTGACAGATGTGCCACTGCTGTTGTTAGAGACAGGTTAAAAGTTTACAAACTGGCCTTAGCAGCTGTGCTTGCAAGTTAAATTTTGAGAAAGTGAACCGCTCCCATCTTCCCAGATCCTGCTTTTGAGCAGCCCTATAGTTATGCTCAGGCATTAGAGAGATTTCTGTGGTGTTAAAAGAATGCTTTGGAATTTCTTGTCCAGCTATCTGCCCTCAAAACTCAGCAGATGACTCACCAGCATTCACCTCGATTTGTTACTGAGCTAAAACTTTTATCCCCTCAGCTTCTTGTCAAGTTCCACTCCGTATCTTTTCGGAGGCAGATCCTGTTCCAATGCAAAAGAACAAACAACGTGGGAAGCAACTCAGGATTCAAGTTTCCAAAAGCTCTTGTGCTGAATTCCCTGAGCTCATGTGCCTGTATTCCTGGAGGCATTTGCACACATAAATCACAGCTTGCTTACATCTGGCACACGCAGAGAGCACGCTGCTTGCTTCAYGTGTGCTGCTGCTGCTGACTGCTCTGCAGATAAGTTTGGAGAAGTTCCTCTGTAATCAGGGGACACAAAACCTGTCTATTTTTGCTGATATTCTTTATGGATCAGGCTCACTGTCTGCCTGCCGCTTTCTGACCAAGTTTCTGCAGCCTTGCACCCACGGATRATCAAAAGAGGTGCTTTTCATTCTTGGCAAGTAAAAAAGATATTTCCACCTCCCAGCTGTTATTTGTTTACCTTGCTGTACCTGTAAGTGATTACAATTTGACCARGTTTCAATTTCAAGAAAAGCAGCTAAGGAAACAAATACCGTCTTACCCAGAGCACCCCATCCCACCCAGGCTGGAGAGTTTACTGCAGTCCCACAGAAGCAGCTCACTAATTTGCTTGCATATTCAGCCCCAAACACAGAAGATATAGCCAGAGAATTTCAAAATAAAAATGCCAATCTTKTGCCATACCTAGGTTATTTTGCCACCTTGTACCAGGGTAAGTGCACACCAAGTGAATTTTTCAGAGTGGTTTGTGGASATTCCTTTGTACAACATTGATCATATCTCTTTCAACTGTAATTTTTTYCCCCTGCAAGTGGGTCAGGTTCCTTCTGGGTCCTAAACAACAGCTTTTGAGAAAGGAATATTTTTGAGAAAGGAATATTACTCTTAACCTGGAAATTTACAATCTGGTCAGAACTGCTTTGAGTTATGCAAGTCCAGATCTGTACTCCTTTCATAACTATCTACCRTGGTAACAGAGAGGGCAGCACCATGTCTGGTCCCTCAAGCTCTGTACTGGTGCCAAAGATAACCAGTTATACTGGCATAATTAATTTTGATGCATTAATAACCCAACAGTTTTTGTCTTTACCAGCTAGAATATTTGCCAGCAGGATTTGGCAAACATAATTTAACAAAGATTTTTCCTCTCTTAAGAGGGAGAACGATCCCTGATTTTAAAGAACAGGAGAGGAATCCTCATTTAGGGATTAATCATCACTAYATAACTCCTGCAAAATTCACACTCCAGGCTCTGATTTAGTTATACACAATTGCTCTGGCTTACTAATTAAGAATAACATGGGTATTAGCCTTTCTTCTTCCAGGTTTTTAAATTGCYGATTTAAAACTTCTCCCGGTGTGAGAAGCATTGCTAAATATCTGAAGTGTAAAACAGCAAGGACATTTGCATCCCCAGCCAAACCCACAGGGGTGGAAAAGAAAGGCCTGATTTACATTCAGTACCTCTGCCTATAACCTGGAGGACATCTGGAACTCTTCAACCTCCACTCTATGAGAAAGGGACTTCTCTCCTGAGGGTGCAAAGCGGATTCATACTTTGACTCTATTTGTTGTCACTGAGAGGGCTTGAGCTTGAAATTATCAGTTCTCTCCTGTGACTTTTATAGGAGACAAAGCAAGAAGTACTCCAGAGACACATGAAGCTGACACTTACACAGCTTTTCTTGCTCCTTCAGCTCCTTCCTAACAGCTATCCAGCTTTTCAGCCCATGCAGGTGTTCCCAACTATCCATTTATTATTTACTCCATTACTATGGAGTCATASTCCATTTATTGTGAATGGAAATTAAAAAAAAATGATTTCTCCATCTTACTTGAGATAGGGGTAAAAAAACCATCAAACCCACCTTCCCTTTCTAATTCTAAAGCAGATTTCAGTGAGTCCCACTTTGTTATCAGGACTGATAAGGCTACTCTTATGGTAGGAAGAAGGTGATTTACAAGGGTCAGTCTGCCACATCTGCTGGAAATTAGTCCAGGCCTTTACCAGAGCACTTTGATAGTGCTGATGAATGGCAGGGGTGATAACTCATCTCAGCCTGATTAAGGCAACATTTCTTCTAATAACTTGTTATTAAGAAATATGTGACTAACTTTGACTTCAGTACTCTGTAGGGATTTATTAWTTCCCTGACTCTTTTGAGCCTGGTTTGATAGCAGGGTTGAATTATTAAATTTGATGCCAACTTTGATTAGGTTGCATCAATAGCTTTTTCCCCCCCAAAAAAGCTCTCTCTTTGGTAAGTCTTGGTAGCATAAAGGAGTAAACAATGTCTTTGCACCTGCAGGATTTCTTTCTAACAATAATACTAAAAAACCAGCAGCACACAAGATTACTTGCTGTGCCAAGCCAAAGCCCCCAAGAACACATGGCAACATGGAAAACACGCAGAGATGTGAGCAAGAGGAGATTGATGAGATGGATGATCAGCCTGGAGGCAGAGGCAGAATGAAGCATGGGCACAGGGAGCACAGGAGCAGGGGCAGGCCTGGGGGCAGCCATTAGGCAAATAAGGCACATTCAGCCGTGTCCCCATCATGAGGGGTTCCACAGGGAGCCACGTGAGCTTTTTCTGATTGACCTTGATGAAGGGATGCTGGCAGTRGATGGTTAAACCATTTCAGCTGGGGCATCCCCAAGACACAGTAAACATTCCCACTGGAATGATCTGCTCCTCCTGGCTCCTCGGTGCCGAGACGCAGCAGGACGCTGACTGAAATCTCGTTCTGAAAATGATTGTGGTACGTGGGGTCCTGGGGGGACGTGCTGGGGGAGCAGCAGCTGCTTTACWCCTCAGCAACTTCCAAACACATCTGGAGGGTTTGCATGCTGCCTATCCTCCTGCCACAGTAGCAGAAATGGTTTGGGAGGGTCTTTGGCAYGGAAAGAAGAGAAGACAATGAAAACCATTTGTACCGGACACTACTCTTAGATTTCATTGTGGTCTCTCTTTCCATGGGAGCCTGGATTCCCAATGGAAAAGAATTGTCAGGAAGGTCCTTCCTGTGCATTTTTCCAGGTAGCTGCAATAATTTCTTTCATGTGCGGGTGTCATTTCCACAAGGCAGTGCTTTCTCAGTTCAAGAATATATTCCTGATAGTGCAAACCTGCAAGCTGCCCWGAAACACAGGCTGGTCCAAACGGGGCTGCTTGTTCACTTAGCTGTCGAGTATATAGCTGAGCTAAGAAGTGCTTTTTCCATTTCCCCCTCCATCTCTAGGTGTACTCAAGGGATTAAATGCATTTTGAGAAGTACTCATGCTCTGTTTGCAGCAGTAGCCATCTCTGACCCCAGCTGCAGCTGGAAAAGCTGAGATCCACTGCAGGGATTTTGCTAACATTCCAGTGACCTGACCATCCACAGGGACAGAGTATTTTTGATAGGAAGCCCTTAATTCTTCATTCTGTAGACCCAGCTGGTCCACAGAGGCTGACATCATTTGACCACAAAATACAATGCTAGCCACCAAGCTTTTTGCCAAAATATAATTTGATAGCTCAACACATTAAAATTTCTTTTGGAATCAGCGTCCACTATATATTCTATTATTCACCAGTGGCATGCATTCAATGTCYCTATGCAATCATCCAACAGTCTTTTTGTCTGTGGATGTATTTGCCAAGATGAAAAACAAAGAAAAATTTAAACCATTTTCAATGTGTTTTAACAGTTGGACTAAGTTTTCTAAACCACATTGTTGAGTTGTGATCTAAATTAATGAATACTCTCCTTAGCAGCTGCTATTCCAACAGTTAGTCTCCATTTTTTTCTTTTTTGATTATGATCTGTAAACCATTAAACATGAATATTCTCAGGTGGGGCTACACATGTGGACAATCTGGGTTCATTACAGAGCAGGTCACAGGGGAAGTTGCTTCTCCCCCTGTAGTCTGGAATGATTTTATAATCTTTTTTGGAATGAAAAGTTCTCTTTAAACAAAAAACRAAGGTCCATCTTTCCAAATATATGCTGGTGTTGCTGTTGCCAGTTTGACAACTGTGACATATGGACATTTCACAGGAAATTTGGAGGGKTTTTGGGTTTGTATTTTTTTTCCCTTAGGCAGCTCAGAGTCATGAAAGAGCTGCTGATGAAATATTGAACAAGTGTTGTTAACATCTACTTCCAGCAATATAACAGCTCAGCTATAAATTTTAGTCAGAATAAAATCTTGATATGGAATAGCTTTTCACTGGAAAATGTTCTAAAGAATCCTTTTGAAACTGTGTTGAGAATACCAAAATTTGTGAAAGTTTTCCATCTAAATGTTTCAGAATGAAACATTTAATCTTTTCACTTTGAAATACCTCTTTATTTTGTATTTGATTGATCTSGTATTTTATGTTACAAAACATTAAAAATATTTTTTTGAGTAGCTGAAACATTTTCTCCCAACACAATATAGGATATTTTTCCCCTTGAACTTTTCTTTCCCAGACAATTTTGAAGCATTTAGCATCATCCTTCCAGATGAGAGCAAAGTAAAGAGAATGTAACCAAGGAATGAGTGCATGTTACCCTCTCTCCTCTGGATCTGAGCCACACAAGGTCTGGATTCAGCTTTCTGCTGAAAAGCTTGGCTGCTCACCCCAGGCTGCAGGGACTTGCAGGATCAGCTTTGGACATTCTCTGCTTAAGGCTCCAGTGTCAGGACATTGGCTCCCACAACAGAATCCACACTCCCTGGATTCTGCAATTCCAGTGCTGTAAGAGCCACTGAGTGTGTGGTCTCAGTAAACACAGAGCAAATTCCAAACTCTGCAGCAAGATATCTTGAACAAACACTTTGTGCCTATAATGCACTGATTAATAAAATAGAGGAGTTCAGGCTTCATGGGGCTGTTGTGTGGAGGACTGAAGTTTTCTGCTTAAAAATTTCCCTTTCTTGATCTTGAAAAACAGGAAGATCTAAACACAGTTATCTGCTATGTAATTATTGAAGGAACTGTGATGCCAATAAGGAACCATGAGAGCAAAAGGCAAATCCAGCAGATCCTTCAGGTGGTTCAGTATCCATCCACCTTGCCATGCAGCTCCACAGCCCTTTCGAGGGACATAAACCCAATGAAGTTTTGCATTATCCTGCTCACCCACCATTTACATCTTTGGGATTTCATTGTAGCCAGGTGAATCCCTTSAACAAAAGAAACTTTTGATGTCAGGACACAACCAGATAGGAATGATGCACTGCCTTTACTGTCTATTTAACTCTACAATTTATTGCCTTTTAAAGCCATGCTAGATTATTTATGGAGAGGAAACTAATAAAAGATACAGATATATGGCAGAGATTTTAGAATGTTCTCTGGCAGGCAGCTACAGGAAAGCAGAGAAGTCACTGCAGGTGAAAATACAGCTTCTCTAAAAAAATAAATATCCAGTACTAAGAGAAATGCACTTTTGTCATCATCACATGGCAAGGTCCTTCTAAACAYCCTTGATTTTAGAATCTCTTAAATTGACACTTTCTGGCATCAATATCTTGATTCCACAGATCTGTTTGAACAAAGAGGACAAACGATTACTTGATTAAACTGAAAAACTGACTAAATCTAACTTCACCTGCAGTGAAATAGATGAGTAGAATTGCTGCTATATCAGCAGCAAAGCTGACWCAAGTTTACCAGTGTACAGCAATACATTTCAAAAGTTTAGAAAGAGAAACAGATACTCAGGAGTCCCTGGGGATCACTGAATTATTCAGTGTTGCCTCCTGAGTAAGGCTGATGCTGCACCACTTGGCTGCTTCTGCACCAAATCCAGTAACTGCTATTTGACTGGAGCATAAGAAGGTGATGCATCTTGATTTAAAGATTTCAAGAGGTGGAGAATTTTCCCACTCCATGGTCAAGTTATCTCCCTGTCTTCATTTTCAATTTAAACTTAACCTCAGTTCAGCTTCCTGTTAGAGGGAGGTTTGTGTGCATTCTCCAGCAATATTTAAAAGTTAGTTTAGTACCTCATACCAATTAAATCTGTATTAGTATTTCTTTTAAGTGGGACAGCTGCATCTCTTTCAGTTTCCCATTGCAAGATATTTTATAGCAYCTTCATAATTTGTATGGGGTTTTTTTCTGTGCAGACTCCAGATTTCATAGATTTCTCAGCTGTGAACAAATTTCTCATGTCATTGTGATATTAAACAAATTAATCTTACAAACACAGCTCTGCTCCTGTCATCACTGTAGAACTTCCATGTCCCACAGCAAGCTCATGTTCAGTGCTGTTTCCATTAGGATCCTTAAAYCCATTTCTGAAACTGCTTTCCAGCTGGATGGTTCTTAATGCTCATAAGCTGTATTTCACTTGTATTGTACTTAGAAGTCATTAGAAAGACTAGATATGAAAATAGTTAGAGTAGCCCTTATTATTTCATGCCATATCAATGCAAACTGGCCTGGCAAAACCACCTGGCATGTGGCCATGTTGATTAGAATCAAGTTACTTGTTCATACTGGCTGAACCGAGGCTGGTTTCACTCTGTGACACACAAAGCTAAATGATCCCCTCTTGCCCTCCTTATCTCCACAAATAAATATGTTCATATTTTTGTTAAAAAGCATTAATTTCACTTACACCCTTAGCCATATTTGGAGCCTTATGCCCTCAGCCACAGGCTGCCTCTCACATATTCTATTCTCCAGGCTTGCAAGGGTCTTTTATAACACTTATTTCAAGCCAGCTTTGGGCTCAAAAATGACACAGATAAAAATACTGAACTGCCTCAGCAGCAGTCAACACCYTTGGAGGGTTCCAGCTCTAGCACAACATCTGTGCCAAAGCCAGCTAAGGCACCAACTCATTCTGGCCAACAGAGCACATCACTGGGGCTCATTAAAAGCTGCAAAGGGCAATAAATCTGACAGGCTATCAGTTAACACAATCAATATTTTCAAATAATATTCTCCAAAACAAACMAAAAAAAAMCCCAACAATGCACAAAAAGCCAAACCTCACTTTACACTGGGCACAATATTKTCTATTCTCTTTCCTGCTCTGCTAGTTGAATCCCATGTCAAACTTTCTCATTATTTGCCCTCTGCCATCAAAGAAGCTGAACCAGGGGTACCAAGGTCATCTTGTTTTGCCTCTCTTTGTGGTAACTCTCCTCTAGACTCAAAAGTTTGCTTATTGCAAAAAAGACTTATTAAAAGTTAGCAAGAGAAAGCTGTGCACCTCACACAGCTCTTTTGCCTATCTGGTGCTCTTTAGGCATGCTGGGGTTTATTTTTTTATTCTTTATGGCTGCTGGTTTTCATCCTCCATGGCCATTTGTGAGGACTGGAAAGTGTTTCTGCATTCCCTGTGATGCTGGATTGCATCATCCCAATTCTCTTTAAACACAAAAGGGAACTACTGAACATTTCTGCTGTTCCTGAATCATTAAGACTTTCACCATCTTCTGCTAAGCAAGTGAGCCATGCAATTGTTAGAAATTATTTTGTTGCTSTTACCCTTTAGAATGCCTTACTGTCCTTAGGCTGCAAGATAGAGGTTTCTTTTGCTCCCTTTCAAGCCTTTCCCTTCTTTATATTTCCACAGGCTCTAATTTACATTAATTGCTGCCTCCTTCCTCTTTCTTCTCCTCTTCCCCATTTATCTGATATATTTTTAATAGCTGCCTCTGCTTCCTCACTTAAAAAGGAGGTGCCACCAACCAAAGATGTCTTTGCTCATGATTATGAAATTGYGGCTTTTAGTCATCTAGTAAAGTTTCCTAGAGTAATTTCCAGTTTTCATTCACATTTTCCTGCGTAGATCTTGCAACTTCTGTCCAAGCTTCTCTTCCCAAACATGTTCATTCATCATTTTCTTGGTTGCTTTGCAAAATAGGCCATGGGGAGCATAACACACAAGACTGGGCAGAGATACAGAAAACAGACTAGAAAGTAAATCTTGTGTCTTTCCTTAGACAAGGTAGACAATGGAAACTTCTTCGTTTAACATCCTAACATGAAAAATGAGATTATTTCCAATGTCTCGTCAGAATATGCTGGACTAGGGTTCAGGTCCTGCTCTCATTTAGTCTAATTACAGAGTCATTACCAGGAATTACTAAGCTTGCACAGACAGTCTCTTTTCTAGGAATTAACCAGCTCTACTCAGTTTGAAAATTATTGGAAATATGTTTTAGGCATTATTACCAAAGAAAAGAGAGGCTACTGGGAAAATGAGATTAAAAAGTCTGGAAGTTTTAATAATCACTAAGATACCATGTAYTTACTTACTCATTCCTATTAAACTTTCCAGAAGCCTGTGCTTTATTAACAGCAGTGCTAACTAAATGTGCTGTTAGCCCAGCTGTTTTGCACTTGGGGGTCCAGATTTTCAGGAGCACCTTGGTGAAAGATGGAAAATGTGTAATGTCCCCTAAAAAACAGAGCAGATGAATGGAGTTGCCTCATCCATGCTCCTCCTTCCTGTTGCATGCTGTGTTTGAGAATGATAAGGAAGCAAAGGGCAAGTGGACGTGATGATGCAGTTTACCAGAACTGAAAGTGCTAATGATTATGAAATTAGGAGTCCTGATTACAACTGAGCACTGATTAAGCAAAAATGCGGTAGGAATATAAAGCCATTTCTCGATAGATTTTTTTGGCTGTTGTTTCTTTTTTGTTGTCTTTGGTTTTGGGCAAGTATGATAGCACACAACAAAAGAAGCATCCAGCTATACATAAGCAGAACTCCTGGTTTTGTTTTCTGAGTGGTGGKGATTTTCTGTTTGGTTGGTTTCTCCCCCTTTTTTTTCTCCCTCCTTAAATGAAGTTGACTGCAATAGCATGAAGGGAGAGGAAGAAAGGAAGAGAACTTTTGGGAAGTCTACCTAATAAACATTATAGAAACTTTGCTCCAACATTATAGCTATTTATTTGATTTTAATGCCGCTGTTTGTGGGGACATAAAATAGTGCACAAACCAGGTGAAAATGGCTAGTAGCCAGGAAAAATTAGAAACACAGCAGAAGGAATCAAGGGTTTGGGATATGCAGTAAACATGGATCTGTCAGGAGGAAAATGGCAATTGCCAACCTCAGGACAAGACTGCTTCATCCCAGGTGTGCTACTGCTCCTTCAGGCCACATAACTGATGCAAGAGCTGAGTTTTGTGTTTCATGTATAATGCAACAGCAGAAGTAATTCCAGTGCAGGAATAAAAAAAGTTTATTGTTTTCCATCAACCCTAGCCTCCTTTCTTAGCTGATTTTAAAGTTTCAAATCTCTTTCCAGAAGAAAATGACACCCACATAGTCTGGAGTTCAATTTAGTTATCTTGGAAGCATGACTATGAAATGACACTGCAACTATTTYTCAGTTATGGCAAAACCAAGCAAGTTTTATAAAAAAAAAAAAAAGGTTTAACTGGGGCAGAGACTACAACTAGCTACTGAATATTTTACTACAGAAAGAGATCTGGAACATACACAATTTGGTGCAGCAGATTTGGTTTTCTGTGCTATTGGCAATTCTTTTCTAAAAATTAGGTCACTTTTTCAAGGAAACCTCAGTAACTGGCATATGTGGAGATGATACACTGCAGCTTGAAAGAAAAGTGCTTTTTAGCAGTAGCATCTTCCATCCTATGTCTATTGTTTTTCAGTAAACAACAGAAGATTTGTCAAATTAGAGTGGCTGTATTTAGTCTCATGTTTACACTTCTCTACAGTTGAATGCTAAATTAGAGTTGTCACATTGTCATCATTCTCTAAGCTTAGCTGGTTTGGGTATTTTTTTGTTTCCCCTACTCAGTGTTCCTTCACACATTCCTTCAAATYATGGGAAGAATTTACTTTGAACATAACTATTTGACTTCTTTTTGGTAAAGACTGTCTCCTACTTCAAAAATATAAATCTAGATATAGAGAGATGTAAATATATCTTTGCAAGGTATATGTGTTAGTTGTTATAAACCCCAAAAACAAGAGCAGGTACTGTGGCTGACTGTAGACTCTGACTCTGCCCAGTCTAATGCAGATTTATCCTTACTTAACCTTTGACATYCATCTCTAAAACACACCTTTGAGATCTCTAGGAGAAAAAAATAATCTCTGACAGTGGTCAAACACTGCAGTAGGTTGCTCAGAGAGGTTTTGKAGACTCCACCCATTTAACACTTCAGTGATCTGACCCTGAGGAACTTCAGGCATCTCCACACCTGGCCAGGTTTKGAGCAGAGGGTTGGACCTGGTGACCCTCCAAGGGTGACTTTAGCACCAGGAGCAGCAATGAATGACATCTCCACCAAGTTCCCCTGGCAAGTGCAAAGTGGTGCTGGGACCAGGCACCCTGGATCCACTGATGGTGATGCCAGGAGGGACCGTGGAGCTTGGCAAGGTCAGGACTGACAGCCCAAGTGCAGGGAGAGCTCATGTGGAAGGCAGTGCTGATGGATGCTGCTGCTGAAAGCTTCAAATATGCATGCTGCTGCTCTGAGGGGAGGATTGCTCTTCCATGAGACTGGCCACAGAGGCAGCCTCCCCTTGACAGAAATACTGTTCTGGAGTACGTGAAATAATTATGAGATGAATATGAATTGAAAGTGCACTTCCTCTTGACCTACTTCCCAGGCAGAGAAGCACAGCTTGATGCCCTCCTGTTTGGAGAGGTAAAATTATCTCTGCATTCCCTGGGCTCCACACAAGCCTCTATTGTTTGGTACCAACCACAGGGCTCATTATCGTGCCTACCACGCAGTCTCTCATAATGATTTCCTTCCCTCTCCTGTCAACACCCAGCTGACTAACCCAACTGGTTTCTGGGCAGAGACCTGGACCTGTTTACCCCTCAATAAATACACCTCTTTTTTGTTTGTACTGCGGAGGTAAACATGCACAATGACAGTGTACRCTGGCCTTGGGAAAGTGGCTGGTCACTCTGAGGTGCTCCAGCACTACAGGCATCAGATTCCTTCCTTGTTAAGGGAACAGAGCTTTTCTACTCACAAGGCTGTGGGATGGATCTTTTACTCCACCACAAAATCAATTACATGTCCCATTAATGCCAGTGGAGTCTGGCTGGGCCCTGAGCCCTGGTGGRTAAATCCTGCAGCAGCTCCAGGGTTAGAGCAGGACAGTGGTGCCAATTCTGTGACAACCTCCTGGCATGAGGGATGTCAGCTCCAGAAATAGAACTTCTGACACATGGGCCTTCCTGTCCCTTCAGAGAGCTCTGTGGCTCTTATTCAGGTGTCTAAGTACAGAGGATGCTCCAGCACAGCTCTTGCTGGCATTTCAAAGCCATCAACTGTGCTGGCGCTGCATGGTTCTTCCATCAAAAAATCTGTTTGAAAGGGGAGAAGCTGCTGGGATTTTCTGCCCTGGATATACTTCCYCCTGCCTAAAAAAAAACCCAAAAAACCCCAGAACTCAGTTAAACCAGTTCATGTGTTTTTTAAGGTATTTGTATACCTGATGTCTTGCTATACCAAGTTGTACGGGAAGCAGTAGAGAGCAAGGGGTCACTACATGATTTTTTAGTTAATCCATAACCTGGATAAACCACATGGAGAGAAAGGATAGGATGGTACATAAATTGTCAGAACAAAATCTCCATTCCAACTTCCCAGGCAGAAGTCTGTAGGCCACAAAGAGGCAAGCCCCTGCTAAGAAAGAATCTGATCATGGGTTGTGCTTTTCCACATGTACATGACACCAAAGATAACAGCTTTTTCTGCTAACTTCCCCCAGGATGAATTGTGAACCAGGGTTCATGAATCACCTGCCAAACCCTGCAGTGCGTCAGTGATAAGAGAACACAAATCCAAAAGTGCAGGTGCCATATCAGCAGCTGCAGTGAGCTGACAGCACAGCCAGAGACAATGACCATTCCTGAATTCTTTCCTGGCCATGGTTTAAATGTTCCATCTCCCTTTCCACATTAAGATGTGACACATCTGAGCGATGTGACCTCTGTGACAGATCTGGATGTCCATCTGAGCTCCCTTGCCTTGTCAGCAGTGATGATTTCATTCTGTCTGGGCATCCACAGCTGCTGCTGTAATCCCAGACATCGCTTACTAATCTCACAATGACCAGGTGTGCCCAATAACCAAGTGTAGTTCTGGATTTATCTCAGGGTGTGTGTGCATGGGGTTTTTGTTGGGGGGATTTTTTTTCCCCTCCAATGTACAATGTAACWTTCTTCCTCCTGAAGACAATCCTGTTATCAGCAAGGATATTGAACAGGGAAACCCCTTSCTTGAGATTAATTCAAGGAAACTGATTCAAAGGCATTGTTTGGATTGTCTAAAATGACCAAACCACCGCTTCAGCTGAACTGATTCTCCTAATTTATTTCTACAGTCTATTTAAATTAATCTTAATTAATTAATTACACTAGAGAAGATTGCCTGAAGTCCACACAAATACTGAAAGCATGCCAAAGCCAATAGGAGTTATTAATCAGCACCTTTGGACAGACAGCCACACCCCAGGGCTGCCCACTCAATTCCAGCTCCAGTGGATGTTCCTTCCCCACAGCTGGCCATGGAGTCAGGCACACACCAAACACATCCCTGCCTCAAAGGGAGGGCCATCCCAGAGCCATTTGCTTAAATGTTGCTTTGGCTTCCCCCATGCAAAGCACTTCCTGTGACACCTTACAAATGTCAGCATAATGARGCTTGGAGTTTATTCCCATCCATCTTCCAAGTGACTAGTAAGGCCTCAGACAGCTTAATTCTTGAGAGAGCAGTATTTTCCTCCACTGTTGCCTGAGCAAGGTATTGTGGCYGAGAAGTTCCCTCTGGTTATACCAGAAGTTCCAGCCCTGTTAAGCTCATTAAAAGGATCAACATTTAGCTTCATAGTTAGGAGAGATCACTGTTAATCTTATAAATCAGTTATTGCTTCCATGAGTCTGGAATGCTGGATGAGTAACAAGGTCTGGTGTCCTGCTGCTGTGATCAGGGACAAACCCACCCTGGCTCCACTGGGCAGGCAGGAACCAGGAGCCAGCATCCCATCTTCCTCCCCCACATCTGCKGTTTGCACATCTTCAGCCACATGAGCTCCCTCAGTAACCCATGAACACTTACTAATTCCTATTCAAAATCTAGAAAGACCTCCACACTTTTGGAGCATCAAACCCCATTTCCTGGCTCACTTAARCCAGCTAATCTTGAGATGTGGTACCCTAAGCTCTTTTGTCTGTGACCTGGGGTAGAAAGGGATGGTGTGGGTTCCTTTTCCTGCCAGGTCTGGGACAAACAGACCTTCACCATTTAAGGCTATACAAGAACACTTCTTCCACAGCACAATTSCTCTAAATCACTGCTTTAAAAACTGAAATAGGAGAATGACATTTATGCCTGCTTGCACTCTKTGTGCTATAAGCAAGTGAGGTTGCACAGAATTTAGGTGAAGGCCAATTTTATTTCTGTACCACTCTCTAATCTGATCTTTAGCATTCCTTTTACATAAAACTGAACAGCCACAGCATCAGCTGTATGAGAACCTGAGCCCAAAATGCAAAACATCTCCAAGCTCTAGTGCAGTGTCCTTCCTGCAATGCAGGAAAGAAAAACTGAAGACCTCAGGGGGCAAAAATTGACATTCAGGACATGTGGTGTTAAAGCAGGAAAGACAGTTTTAACTGAGGAGAAACTTTATGGGAAAAAATGTGTGTCACGTGGTTCATAGCCAATATTCAAAAAAACACAATATCGGGCTTAATAATACAGCAACCATTTAAAAATATATCACACTWAATAAGGGCCAGTTTTACATGTATGACTCCTGAAGCAGCTCTCATGCAAACTTCTGAAGTAACTCTTTTTACAGTTCCCCTCCCAAGCTTTGTTGTAAATAATATTCACYGTTACCTTTCAGTCACTGCTTAGTCCAGGGTCTTGTGTATTATTTCAAATGCAACACAAAAGCATAAAATTAAAACAAAATTAAGATTTGATAWAAAATTAGGAGAAGGAAAATGAGAGAGCTCTACAGTTGCTGAATTTCTTCTACTGTATGGATACTTCCAGCACTATCTTGAGGGAGTTACATTAGCATCTTTGAAGACCAAAGAATTATGGTTTCTGAACTCTTTGCCCTTAGACTTCAATCCCTGCTGGGCAGCTGCTGAGAGAAGTTTCCAAATTATTCAATGCCTTTTTGAATAATACTTTTGCAATACCTCCTAACCCAGAATGCCTGTCTAGGAAGCATATAACCCTTTTTAGTCATAGTTATATCCAAATTCATAATCTACTGGAAAAAATTGTTACAATATCAGCAGAGGCACAAGATAACAAAATATCTTAATGATGAGGCTTTCAGGGCCACACTGAGTATAATTTAATTTATTATTGCTGAACTTGCGCTGAGATGGACAAAGATAAATGTTTTAATAGTTTAACTTCCMCTGAACTCAGTGGAAGTCAAAGAGGGGAGCCCCAGCACCATTTTTCCAAAGTGGGAGATATCCCTGCCCACCAGCTGTTTCACTTCTGATCTCTGCCCAACAGCAACTCACAATTCATGTTTAAAGTACTGATATACCAATGACCATTTTTATAACTCTTTAAATCACTGCCCTGAGCTTAGCATGCCTAACTCTTACAGCACCACCAAGCTGGACTGGAGGATGATAAGAAAAAGCATAAATAATCTCATCCTATTAATCCTGTCAATATAGCAAGCTATAAACCCAAACAACAGAATGACTCCACCCTTGAAAGAACTCCAGGAAAACAATGGGAAGCCAAACTTAATATTTTTAATTACCAGGGAAAACCTTCCATCCTAGAACCACCTTAAACCTCCCCCAGGAGCTTTACTGTACTGCACCCTAAGGCAGGGCCTTGGCCCAGCCTCCAAATTATTAAACCCTTATAAAGCAACACAGCTCTGGGCCTGTTGATTTCACATCTTCCTTCTGTATCCAAGGCTTTGAGTGCATGTTGTGTTGCATGTYTCTTTTGCTCTGAATGTAAGAAGGGCTCCCTTGGTGACCCAGTTAATGGGCCTCATCCAACCATTTCTCTAATTAAATTATTCCTCCCCATGTACAATTTTTTTTAAAGCTTAATAGTCTATTCTCACATCAGTTCTACAAACTAGAAGCCTTTTTCTTGTTTTGTGTGCTCCTTTTGATGGGAGGCAATTCCATCTCAAGGTCTTGTCTGCTTCTRGTTTCTGTCTCATATGGCCAAAAATAGAGGCTCTGGCACAAAACCCCCTCTGGATTTCCCTGTTGGTTCAGAGTCATGTAACTTCAGTCAAGAGCAGCAAGACTGCAGAGAAACCTGAACATTTCCTGTGCACAATCACCCCCAAAACAGTGTCTGTGTCCCCACAAACAAAAAACACTGAGTGCACCAATGAGAGAGGAAAATTGGAAAGCAAGAGGCAGAGTGGGGGTTTTGGTCCCAGCAGTGAGCAAGGACTCAGGAAGCTGCAGAAGGGAGGCAATGMTGCAGCTGTCAGAAAACTGGATCAGATTCTGGGTTACCTGTGCTGCAGGCTGCCTGTGTGCTCCCCAGCAAGTGCTCTGCCTGTCAGAACAGGGCACCCATGATGTGATGAGGAGTCTGGGGCTACTCAATTCTGAAAAGAGAAGCATCCCCTCCTTGTGGGACACATGCCCTGCCTCTGCAACTGGGGCAACTCCTTCTTGACCTGAACTGCAGTGGCCATTCTGCCTCAGAGCAGCAAAGAGCCGTGGTACTGACCACTTAACCTACTTACAGGTGCAGAGGGACAAAAATCTCAACCTCTGCTGCTTAGAAGGGAACACCTCAAGGCCCCTAAGGCATTTTACTGAGTAATTTTCTGTTGTCATCTTATTGCAAAACTTCCATACCTTCTCAGTGAGGTTGCATGGGCAGCTCCTTGCAGCACTTGCTCCTTTCTCAGCACAGCCAACAAACTCCAACCCTCTTCTCTACCAGCTAACCCACTCTTTTGTAGCCCTCATCCTTATGGGACACAGCTGTGGCCTGTTAGGGGCAGGCCTGTTCCTGATCCTTGGTAATTAGTGCAGCTGCACCTCCTCAGGGGTGAGATTGCCTTCTGCACCATCTCTGTTCTCTGACACTGTGTCCCCCCACAATTTCCATTGCTTTGTAACCCTGACCCTATAAAGGTTTCCCACCAGACTGGCAGAGCCTTTCAGAGCTTCCACAGACGTGTCCAAGAGCTGTCCTGCACAGATGAACTCTCTCTTTTTAGTCCACATTTGAGAATGCCTGGCAAGGAGATGAGGCAGCTCTCTGTGGCAGGTGTCCATGGCCTGTGGTGTCCATGTCCATGGTGTGTGTGGCACGTGCACGTGAGAGACCAGAACCTCCAGGCCCACTGCTCATGGATTTCAGCTCTGTCAAAACCCTCAGCCACGTTCTTCCCKCTTTCCACCTGGATTCACACAGCTCCCTTTCTGTGGGGAGCACTCAGAGGGTGGCCAGGGGCATGGAAAGCTCAAAAGGAGAAGATGAACCTGAGCTCTGGTGCCTTGAAATGAGGTTTTACCTGGGAAATGCTGGGRATGAGAAAATCACCTACCTGATTTCATCAGCTTCAGGGGCTTCCCTGCCTGATGAATTCAGTCCAGGTRGATTATGTTCACAACACAGGAACACACTGCACTTCTCCAGGAGATCTTACCCATCTCTCTCAGCCCACACATCACCCATATGAGGATTCCTGTTCATTTGCAGATAGGGAAAGCYAAAATCCAGGATGCCCTGAGCCACYTGGCAAATGGCAAATTAACCTTGGGCTACCTCACATGAAAGGCAACATCAGGCCAGGGCTGGAGCAGTTCTAAGTRCAGAGTGACAGGTCACAAGGGACCATTGCTATATGCTTGTCTCGTTCTGAAATTTTTCTTTTCCCCTCCTCAAACATCTGCTACAAACCACAGTCAGAGGGGAACTGGACCTCTGGTCTGATCCAGTACAGCTGTTACTGTGTTCTCTCAGTTTCAGAAATCAACCTGACCCCTCAACRTTGGATACAAACACGCTTAGACTTGGAAGGAGTTCAGTTTTAGGACCTTGCTTTATGAATGTTTTGAATAAAAATGATTTATATGAACACATTTGCTCTTTGGATCTGGCAGCAGCCTGCAATCAGACCCTGCTTTTCTTAATATTTTGGGCCATAAGCCATCCAGCTTAGGGATTTATTCATCTTAACGTGTTTAGCTTTGTAAGCACAATGCAGTAGTTACTGTTGTGCCTCCCAGCTGCTCTTCCATTTTTTATAAACTCATTTTCTCTGCTAACCTACTTTGAATTTTTTCTTCTAAAGCTGTTTTTAGTCTTCCCCTGCCTTCTCTTTTTTTTTTTCCCTCCCCAAAAACACTGGGATAAAACACTAGTAACTTGAATAGTCTGCAGCTTCTATATCCTGACTTTGGAAATAATTGTTCCCACTAATCCTTTTGAGTGCACTCCCAATTCCATATATTCAAAGAGCTGTCCCCGCCATACACATCCACACCCAATTGCTTCTGTTCAACAGAGATCATGCATCAGCACATTGTGATTGCTGGTGCCAAGCAATTGGCTCAATTCTTGAGCCCCAAACTCACAAGCTGCTCCTAATCYATGGATGGAGGCTCCTCCAGCACTGCCACCCCCCTTCCCACCTTGTCCTCATCCCAGCTACTGGAAAAGGAAAATTATCTTGTATTCCAGCTCAGCCCTGCAGCCTGCCAGTCGATTCCTGGATCCCTTCAATCCAGTTTCATAAATATACTTAACAAGRGAGTTTAAAATAGATTTGGTAAGGCAGCTCTTCGAGTGATACATAATTTATGTTGCCCTGTAGCATRGGAAGCCTTGAGTGGCGTCAGAGTGAACAGATTCAAGGAACTTGCCAGACAGCAGCACAGAGYGCCAAAGAGGGAGAGGAGTGGGGAGAACAGCCCAGGGAGGAGGTGAATGAAGCTGAAGGGCTCGATGGCAGCAAAAAACGTGAAAGACAGACAAGATAAAAGGCACAGGGCGAGAAAGGAAGAGAATAAAGGAAAAGAGGAGGAGCTGAACTGAAAATGCAGACGGGCAGAGAGGGACTGTGGGACGAATGAGAGCTGAGGAGGAGCACGGAAAAGCAGAGAGGAGGAGCAGAGCATGCACACCCATGCAA
>JACDOX010000030.1:1713137-1745217 GCA_014549065.1 Cardinalis cardinalis
GAGAGAGCAGAGCCAGCCCAGGGCAGGGGCACAGAGAGAGCAGAGCCAGCCCAGGGCATGGGCACACAGAGCAGTGCCAGCCCAGGGCAGGGGCACACAGAGCAGTGCCAGGCCAGGGCAGGGGCACAGAGAGAGCCCGGCTCTCCGGGGCTCCACTGCCCTGAGACTCACCCCACTCCTCTCCAGGGCCTGCCCAGCTTCCCCTCTCACCCCGCAGCTCCACCCAGGGCTGGGTTTCGCTGCCAGCCTCCTGCCCTGGCTGCCTGACTCCAGGAGCTGCGGTGAGAACAGAGAGCGCTGCAGTCGCCCTTTCAGCTGGGAAAGTTGGACAGGCTCTGCTGGCAGTGCCACCTTCCTCCTTGAGTGACACCTTTGGCACCCCTTGTCTCGAGGATGCTGCACTGTTACAGTAATTTTTTTGAGGTAGGTCTAATAAGCTCTTGGAGGCTTGTAACGCACTTAGATAAGTGTGTTGTAGCTTAGTTTAGCTACTCTTGGAGGCATAAAAATTATCAGGATGGCTTCTGTTGCAGTGTTGGGGGAAAAAAGGTTTAATAAAAGGCAAATAACAAACAGAAAAACCGAGCTAGGTGCTAGACGTTCTTGCTCTTAGTAAAACACCTCACAAAAACAATTAGTTTCTTTKTTCATGTCCCTTTCTAGYTAATTGCTCAAGTGAAATTTTTTAGCTTCTGTCCAATTAGCTATCCTTAAGTTTAAAGCTCTTTAAGCTTACAGAATARAATGAAAAAAATTCTAGGCTTCTTTCTTTTTTAAAGAAACAAAAAATAGTTTTGTCACTCCATCAACAGAAACCACACTCCTACACCACACTGTGTGACACCTCTGCCCAAGAGACCTCAGCAGGYTCACTTGCAGGGATGAGGTGAAACACAGGAGGCAGACAAAGCAAATGGAAAGTTTGGTAGACCACAGAACRTGAGCAATGCTTGTCAAGTCCACGGGATCTGTGCCTGCCACCTGCCTAGGCTTTCACTTCTGAGGAGGAACTGGCTTCCAGCTCCTGGAAGTCACTTTTTGGCTGAAGAACTCTCATCCAAACAGTTGGTGTCAATGGGTTCTCTGTTAAACCSAGCAGTGACCTGTCACAGAAGTGTAAGGACACCTCAGAGACAGATCTCCATCAGGACCAGTCTGATACATGGGGAGGGATACTAAGAAAGCATCTCTGATTTATTTTCTGGGATTTATGCAATATGAACTGAAGGCAACASAACACTTGGCTCCAAACAGGACCCCTGGTGAGCAGAACAGATGGCTACATTAAAATGAAAAAATCCCTAAGCACAACTGGACTAGCCAAGAGCCTCCACAGAGGCTGAGGAGGGGAGGACTGGCCCTGAACACTCAATTTTCCTTCTGCCTGCAGTATCCACKATGAGGTTTACCATTACTTCTGTTCATGGAAAGCAGCCAGGATTCTTGCTGTTGTGCCAAACTGGAGAAAAACAGCCTTTGCCTCACCAAGTTCACAGCATAGTTACCTTGGGTGTCTCTTCTCTTGCACACGTGTGGCTGTGCACAGAGCCATGAGCTGCCACACGAAACTCTGCAAGGGAATCCCAACCCATCAGGGGAGCAGGCATCTGGTAATCCTTGCTCTTCYCAGGGCTGCTGCTCTCTGTGCCTGGGCATGTGGGCTAAAAATGTCAAAATTTGCTCCCTTCATCGCAGGTGAAGTGCTCAGGAGCTGCAGGGAGTGAAGGAGAGCAGCTAATAACCGTGCCCTTAGAAGCAGCAGCATTGATTGAGGGCCAGGCTTTAATCCCTCTGCTTTCTTCCCACAGAAAGGGGACTGTGCTCCTCTCCTGCTCTGCAAGATAGTGGTGACTGTCAGTGTGCTCTCACCTCCATCAGCCAATGCTCTCAAAGTATTTCCAAAGCTGCTGACTGGCCAATGCTGGGGAAACATTCCCTGGCTTTTCCCTGGTGCCTGATGCTGTGTGTGGCTGGCTGTTCATGCCTGGGATCTCCGTGGTGGCTGTCTCTGTGCTCACCCCTCTACATTTGTGTCTGTTTTCTTTGGCATTCTCCAGCATTTCCCTTGGAAGGAATGGCCAATAATACAGTTCCTACTCAGATATCACCCTCTGACAGAGTGCTTCCATAAAGATTATCATTCTTCTGCTTGGGAGCCTCATGCTGTTCCACTGCCTCTTTCAGGCTGTTCTCTCCTGGGGATAGGGTCACAAACCCCACAAAGTACACAGAGATTTGTAATAAGATCTGCTCTCTAATTCTTTTTTCCCCCTAATCTGAAAAATGTAACAACTGTAGATTTTGTAGAAAGTGTCCAAGAAAATTCAGAAAAGGTTTGTGCTCCCCTTGACTCAAAATCTGCCAGCTTTGAAAGAAATATTTAGATGAAGCTCCTCCAAAAGTTTACAGAAGAGAGTAGCTATTTCTTGTAAAAATAAAAGCATGAAAACCTCAAAGAATTTCTCTTGAAAACTAATTTTAGTGGCAATTTTTCAGGTAGTTTCAGTGAGCTGTGAAGCTCAGCATACCTTCTGGTTCTAGAATCTGATTTCACAGGCCTGGGGACCTGAGAGCTCTCTGCAGCAAAACCAGAGGGAAAGTTGAAAAAGAAATTTTTAAAAATTCTTTTTTTTTTTCAGTGATATTGATCTTTCTTTCCATAAGAATTCCTACAAAAATTAAAAACAAAAGTAGTAGTGGGAGTTGAATATCTGTGTGTGTGTGTGCACACTTTTAAATAAAAGTTAAGCCTTTGACTTAGAAAACATAGATGGGTGCCTCACTCAGCCCCTGAGGGGATCTGTTTACACAAGAGAAAAAGGAAAGGGGATTTGCCTGGGGTCAGACTGAAGCCAGCAGGGTCCTTGCAGGGAGAGAGGCTGCCTCACAGGGAAAGGTAAAACACCCAGAAATGGGACACAGGAAAGCAGCTCCAACACCAGTTCATCCAGCGCCGCTGTATGAGTGGGATGGAATTGTTCAGGTCCTAATTTCCCCACTCTCAGTGAGTGGGCAATAGTGATAGAGCCCCCTCTGGGGACACAAGTGCTGTTTCCAGCAGATGTGCTGGCTCTGCAGCCAGGCTTTCAAGATGGGCTTGGTGTGTGACTGCCAGACCCAGCTCTTTTATACATTACAGAGRAGAAAAGGCAATGATCTCCACTTTGCTAAGGGGAATCCTTTCAAAGTGACTGGAAAGTCACCAGCTCTAACCTGGTGGCATAAATCACTTTGGTGAGCTTTCAGGTATGTCCTGTGACTCCACTTAGGGTTCTGTTTGCCAGAAGGGAATCATTGAATCTCCTCAGTGATTCCACATAACCTCCCACAGCTGTCTGGGCAATCCTCCTCCAGGGGAACCCAGGTTGCTTGTGAATCAGCTCCTGAGCTGCAGGAATTTATAGGACTGAACTTTAAAGAAAGCAAAAGCAGAAATGGGGTTTGGAAAGCTTTGTGTGCATTCTGGCAGCTCAGAAAAAGTGTCACAGCCATGYAGTCACACCCCACAAACAGTGGTTCATGGGTGACAGTTATGGCACCAGCATCCCAAGCTAATCCCTCCTCCAGCATTAACCCAACTGCCAGCTCTCTGAACACTCCTGGTTTGTCCAAGCCTCTCCTTATTTGAGACATCAGGCTTCCATTCTTAGCTGCTGGACCAGATGGAACACTGAGGGCCAAATCCATAAAAACCCTGGATCTCTGTAACTTTTCCCTGCATCATGAGGAGTCATGTGCCATGTGCTGGAGTGTGTCAAGAGAAGGGTGATGAAACTGGTGAAGGGGCTAGAGCACAAATCTGATGAGGAGTGGCTGAGGGAGCTGGGGCTGCTCAGCCTGGAGAAGAGGAGGCTCAGGAGGGACCTTAAAGCTCTCTGCAACTGCCTGAGAGGAGGCTGTAGCCAGGAGGGTGTTTGGGGGCTGCCCATCACAAACCTTCAGCTACCCAGATTCAAGTTTAGTGTCCAACTTCCATCATCCATTMTCCTTTTGCAGATCCTTCTGGGTCTGTCTGGACTGACAGAATTTTGAGTCTGGAGTCACACCTTTTCCATTGTGAAGGTTTTCCASTTCCAGTTACTCCACATAGGAGAGAAGCACCTGCCTGTGTTTTCATGTCCCAGATGGGAACATGCCATCACACCCATCCCTGTGAGAAAAGTCCATGTCAAAGCTGTCTATTTTCACTGCCTGATCATCTGGGACACAGTGCTCAGGATGTTGCAACTCTGCCCCATTTCACAYTCCAGGTAAAGGAACAGAGAGGCAGCTCAAAAGAAGGATGTGTTTTTTTACTCAACAAGAGCTCCTGACTGGCTTTATTTTTGTCCACGTAAGCAACCAGAAACAGATGTCTCAGCCTCCTGGTACCAGTCACTCATTTACCAGCAGCTCTGCCCTGTTTGTACAGCTCCCTTGTTCTCAAACCCTTAACTCATCGTTACACAGAGATAAACTATCAATGCTCAGCCTTGTGATGCTGCAAGGAGGGGGGCTGATTCTTCAGGAATAAGGAAAACAGCACATGAGAGGGATCAAATCACCAACCCTGCACAATTTGGTATTAGTTCCTCTCTGTTTCAACAGGATCACATGCTTTTAAGCCATCTAAGGGGGAGCAGTCCCTCAAGACAGGTTTTTAAATGTGTTCACAGAACATGACCTTTTGCTGGCCTCCTTTCCTCAAGATGCCTCTATTCTGCCCCTGACACCACACTAATATTTGAGTCTCAAACACCTACACACAGCCTTGGAGTTTTTACCAGTTCTTTGGACTTCTACTTTTACTTCCTTCCAGAGCAAGAAATATAGGCTTTGCAATGGAGCCAYGTAACCACAGGAATGTCACTGTCAGAAACTGTAGGAACTAAATGCTTTGAGCTATCATTTTTAAAAAAAACCCAACCAAACCAAAAGCCCTTTCCTACCCCAAGCTAGCCCCTTGTTAGGGATCACAGTTCACCAATAGTTCAAAACAGACACATCCTTTCCCACTCACGTGTTCATACATGTCTTTGTCTCATCAGGGTGACCACTAGACCAGGGCCACAACCCCCTTCCAAAGTTCACCCCAATTTCAGCATCACACACACCCCGCATACACTGCTCTCCCAGGATCACTGGCTTGTTCCTGCCTTCCCAAATCAAAGAAAGCCACTCTTGCCATTGTTTACCAATGATCTTCAACCTTGATCATTGGTAAACACAACACCCAACCCAAAGAGAAGATCTGTCTCTAATCCCCTCTAAGTTTGAGTCTTGTCTATGTCCTGAAGGAAGAGAATTTAATATTCCTCGCAAAATCCCTGGCTTTTGGACAATTTACATTATTGTGACTCTGGACAAGCTTGTTTTCCACAAATATACCCTTTTTTTTTTTAGCCTTGCTTAGCTTTTGATCACAGCAAGTATCTTGTGCCTATTAATACTGTTATAGACAATAATGAGATGATTGGCTCTTGTAATTAAAAGATAACTATTGTGTGRATATTAAGARAAGCTTTAKTGATGTATAGCTATGTTATTGTYGTTTAGATGTCCTCTGTTCTCCCCATAGTTCCCTTTTGCCCCWGTATTGTTGCCATCAGACAGCCTGGGCTGTCTAGGACAATCAGGTAGAAAGGAGTGCACATGGGGCAGTTGGGAATGGGCCAGTTGGGAATGGAAAAGCTTGGGGGTGCTTAGGGGGTGCAGCATGGCAACACCTGACCTCCAATCCAGTTACAAGAAAGCAGTTTCCACTGATAAATGGCAAAGAAGAGCTGACTGACAGACTTTGGGAGGGGCCAGGGCTGGCTGATGCAACCCCCAGGGGTATAAAAGAYKGAGCATCCACCTTGAAGATGAACTGGCCACGTGGYGTGCACGAGGGCAGTTCTCAGTGCTGCAGCTTTTTCCTTTTTCAGTCCTTTGTTGCATTTTTGTTAAGGTTWAATAAACCTTTTTAAATTTTCAAAGTGAGCAGTTGTCTCTCACGATACCATGAGGTAACTGTGAGGGGAAGCTGGCTACACACAACACTTCTAAAGCATGCAACTTTGACCCTTTGCCAGGCTTTCTAGATAAACCCCAGGGAGCAGACAGCATCCCACTGGACACAGGCGTGTCTGTTGGTTTAGTGATTCCTCGTGTCTCCCCAGGGCATGAATCCTCACCTCCGGGTCAACGGGCCCATGAACATCAACCACTAYGCCACCAAGAAGAGCGTGGCAGAGAGCATGCTGGACGTGGCACTCTTCATGGCCAAYGTCACCCAGCTCAAAGCCGTGCTGGAGCAGGGCGCGTCCTTCCAGTACTACGCCACCCTCATCGTGCTCATCAGCATCTCCCTCTTCTTCCAGGTGCTGATTGGGATTCTCCTGATCATCACGGGTAAGGTGCCCACCGAGGCGTGCGTGCAGGGGCAGGGTGCCCTGTGGATGGGCTGGAAGGGTGGAAGGGAAAAGCTTCTTCTCCCCACCTGTGGGGCTGGAAGGGAGAAGCTTCTCCCCCCAAAGCATTCCCCTCTGGCTCCATCCAGGGCTGGATGTGGGTGGTAGGGTGGGCAGTGTTACTCAGCATGGTGGGTGGGTGAGTTGTTTGTTGTTTGCACATCTCTGAGCACAGCTCTTCCTTCACTTTGCCGCTGCTGAGCCCCAGTTCCAGTGAAAGAGTGGGGATTTGGCCAAGATGGGCCTCTTGCTGCTCCTACTGTTATGTGCTCCTTCATGCAGCTCTTGCAGACGCTACATTTTAGCTGTATTTTATATCTTACTTCATCTGGGACTTAACAGTTTTGGCTGAGGTATTCCCATATTTACCTCACATTTAACCAATCCCACAGTTTTCCTAGTGGCCTACACACAGTACATTAACACCAGCACTGGTTTGCTGGTGCTTGCCCAGTGCTCCATCTGATACAGGAGTTGCTGTATTTCAGTCTCCAACACATTCCCAGTATAAAAAAGCTGCAAAAATCTGCATTTTCCTGAATATCCTACATGGGGTTTTATGGGGGACAGAGGATTGGAGGCTTTGGAAAATCTGTGACATGTTCCTTCCACTGTCACACACTACAGCTTTTCCTGGTGGCAGCTGGGAGGAGAAAGGGGACAAGGGACCACAACAAGGCTGCTGTTTGCRTGGCTTATTGGCCACACAGCCCTGGTTACCAGGGTATTGCTGTGTCTGAAGGCATTAGTGTCCATCAGCCAGGACTGACCCCATTCATGTACCCAGGGCTAAAAGCTGTGTCACCACACAGGTGACATGTGGGTGTCAGGGAGGAACTGGCCTCCCAGTGCAAGCAGAGCATTGTTGTCCTTGTCCCCTGCATCCCACAGCCAGGCAGTGTTGGGGAGACCACAGTATGTGTCTGCCTAGTGTGCAGCAGTAACTTCCCTATTTAGGATTGCCCCACTGCACCCACAGCACCTCCATGGCAAAACAAATTTTGCCAAAAAATCAAAACAAGATGATTTTTTCCTCTGCTCCAGCCTTCTATGTCATCCTAGAGCAAGCTGTGGCTCCTGCAGCATTCCTGTGACTGCTCCCTCTGCTTTGTGGCCTCAGCACTCAGGGGCACCATGAACATTTACCAGGCAGGGGAGGCTTGCAGGAGCTGGGGGACTTGGAGTCAGTCTGCAAACCCTTTCTCTTTTTACATGGTATTGCACAGCTCGTTTGAACCTGAATGATATTGCAAAGCAACCCCGCCTGAACATACTCAACAACGCTGCCACAGCTCTCATCTTCATCACAGTCATCCTCAACATCTTCATCACAGCCTTCGGGGTGCAGAAGACTGGCCTCTACCCTAGCAGGAATTTTGGACCTTATTAATTCAAGAGGCAATGGTTTCAGGTAAGAAAGGGTGGGTTCCCATCACTGCCAGCCCCTGGGAGGACTCTCAGTCTCAGAAAACATCACTGCAAGGTGGTGATGGMAAATTAACAAAGCATTTCCAGAGGCACGTTGCTGTCCCACAAAAACTTGCAGCCATTGAACAAATTCTCTCAGAGAGGAGGAGGAGCTCTAAAGCAAGAACACCAAACATCCCAGTTGCTGGGATTTATCAGCAGCAAGGGGTTTTTRGAAGGCTGCAGAGCTCATGCTAGATACAAACAGCAACTGTGGATGGGAGCTAATGCTGGGGAAGAAAACTAGGAGTGTTCTGGGAGGAATCCCAAGACAGCAGCACCATCTGAGCAGAAGAAAAGGAATGTGCTGGGAAAGGCATGGGRGGAAGAGCTCGCTACAACAGCCACTGTAGTTTGGCAGGGACTCTTGTAAGCACCTAATGCTCATTTTCAAGGAAGCCCTGTAAATAAGTTCATCCAAATGGTTGGGTTTCCATGTCACATCAGCAAGGGAATGACATGTTCTTAAAWCAAAAGCACTTTAGCTCAAGAAGCAAAATTAACATTTCTTGTTCACATGACCTGCAAGATGTAAACACAGTTTAAATGCCACACACCAGGGCAACTGCCAACAAGAAAGCTCAACAGACACATGCTATGGTGAGGATTGATGCAAAGGCCAAAAGCCTCTACAGAAACATTGCTGGTTTGGGATGCAGAGAGGGGCAAGTGCTGCAGAGCAGCACCCACATGTGCAGGGGCAGCTGGGGTGTCGAGCAGTGGCTGTGACTGCTCCTCTCTGGCCATGCACACAGAGGAGTCTGAGGTGACCTTACCAGAGTTTCTTGTCTTCCCTGCAGGATCAGAGCAGTGCAGCTCTCCTCCACGTTTCCACTGACCTCAGCAGGAGCCCATGGATGAATCCAGGAAACTGGGTTAAACTTCAAAACTCTGTGTGTRTGATAGCATACTGGCCCCTTGCTGTAATGCTTTTGCAGTTCTGAGGGGTAGGAACATTGCCTTTCCAAGCTAGAACAAACTTTGCAAGAGAAAACTGCAGGAACAGCAGCAGGTATACATTATGCAAGTGCAGTTCTGTAAATCCCTTTTCTTATKTTAGCTGCCTGCTTCACATATTCAATATTGGCTCATTTGGTAGAGAAGACTGAATGATTTACTTTGTAGGCTAAATAAATAAGTCCAGCTCTTTTTTGTCTCAAACATAAGTTGGTGCCCTTAAAGCAATTCTATGTAATAGTTTACCTCCCAAATGTTGGAATGGGTTTCTTAAACTAAAAAAGAAGTTTTCCTAGGAGTATAGAATGGTGTGTGTACATGAAGATATCCAGGATCAGTTCAAATGTTTTCCTAGTTGTTTAAAATTAAATGTTACATAGTTAAGAAAACAATCAGATATTTCCAGTACTGGAATATTAACAAGGACAGAAAATAGTTATTGTGGTCTGATGTCATCATCAGCAACMTATCAGGAATGATGTCAGAATAGCCTGACAATACTTAATAGAAAAAAGAAGATAATAATGAAGATACACTATAATGAAGAAACATTATACATAAGACCACAGCCTAGGCTTATTGCTGCAATGAAAAATTACAGTTAAATAGCTTATTACTTTATTTTAAAAATCACTATTATGATTTATTCTTATCATTAATATAAAMGTTTTAAAATGTATTTGGTTTATAATGACAGCTCTGGTAATTCTCTTGTATTAGAACCATTTGTTTCAGTAAGAAAAAAATCCTTTGAATTAATGAGTTTCAAGATTTTTATGAAAGAGTAAAAATTTTCAATCCTAAATTTCTTAACTCTATAGTCATGCTAAAAAATGGTATTTTAATAGCCTTATGTAAGCCTATTTAAATAATTACATGCTCTTTTGATTATTAAATGATTTTTCCATTGTACTTCAGAATCAGAGTTTAATATGGATTTCTCATTTTGTACATCCTTGCCACCCCTGAGAGAGAAATGCCATGAAAGCATCCTCACATCAGTCTCCAGGAGCTACTGGGAGTGTCTGACTCCTAGAAACAGATAGATTTCATTTGTATTTGTCTTTCCATCTGGATTTGTCTTTACAAAACCAAATTTGTGTCAGTCACACGTGGTGCTTTTTCTGAGAAGGTGAGAATGATCCTGCCCACGAACTGGTGGGTAAGGCCAGCAGCAGCTCAGCACCCAAAACTGACAGTGACTTTTTTGAGCCGAAGGGAAGTTGCACAATAAGGGTAGGATGGAAAATACTAGTTATGTATTTACCAGAACCTGAAGTGGTAAAGCTGAGCACAGCCTGAGATTTGTTAGGTGAAGCAGGCAGAGACCTGTCCTCCACTTTTCCTTAGGGATGACAGGTCTGGGGTGACTCTGAGTTAGCTACTTAACTTGGTTTCCTCAGTCTTTGCTTTGACTGGCAGCAGAGAGGGGTGGATGTTTCTGGAAGCCTGTTATCCTGCCTCCTTTAGAAAAATGCTTCATTCTAGAGGTAGCAGAATGAGTTGTAGGCACAGYAAAACCACAAGCCAAGGGCTGTCAGCCACTGCTGGCTGCCTGGGTTGGTGGAAAGGTAAAAAATTACATATCCCGCATGCAGACCCCAAACCCCAGGACTCACTGCTTCATGGAGCAGGAGGCAAAGCAATTAGCATTGATGACTGAATGTAAAGAGAGGGGAAAATAGAAAAGATTCAGCTGGGAAAGAAGCATGAGGGGAATTTCATGAGCAGATCTTAACTTCATCATTGTTTCAGAGAGCTACTGGATGTGGTATGGCAGCATGTGAGGCCTCATGAGCAGAGGGGGCTCCCTGCCACTCATCCCAGGCAAGCAAAAGGCTGGCAGCACACTGGAATACTCTCCCTCCATCTCCTTTAATATTAATAATTTCTTGTTATAGTGAAATCATACTCATTAACAACCTTGGCTGCCTTTTCCCCTCTTTGTGTGTGACTCCCATTGCTGCCAAGCTTTTGAGACTGAAAGAAGGCACAGCTGAAGCGAAGATGGGCCAAAATTGAATTCAAATAAGCAGCTGCTGTGAAAGAGCTGCACTCCCATTTGCAAAGGTCTAGGCTCCCACCTGTGGTCTTCTCCAGGAATTGTCCTCTGCTGGCCAGGAGAGCCACTGTGTTTTCCACGTTCTCTCATCACATCACACTCATGCTTTGCTGGAATGTGTATTTGTCCACTGTTTCCACCTTGTTTCCCATGACAAATCCATAGAGACAGGAGGARAACTGTTTTGTTGCCATTCCATTTTCCACAGATCCAGAGGGGACTGAAGCAGGGCTACCCTTGCCTACTGTATCTCCCACCCACCCCTTGCTGCAGAGCTCTTGCTGAGAGTGATCTCTCTGGTACTCCCTGTGCTTTCAGCTAATGAAAACAGAGGAGCACACCTGGACTCTAATTCCTGCTGCACAGTGATGCAGGTGCAAGTGAACACACAGACAGAAGAGAGCTCTTGTAGGAAGACAATGTATTTATAAAACACAAGGGAGAATCAGAATATCCCCCAGCTCCAACAGAGAGGTGGCCCAGGAGTCATCTTGAAGGCACAGAGCCACTTTAAGGCAGGTACAAGTCAGATTTTCAACACAAGGCATCTGTATCTAAAAAACTATCAATGTCAGACATTTGTAGGCAATGAGGAGAGATGTTCACGCCGGGCAAACATTAGGACAATGATGAAACAAATAACAATTTTCACACAATACACTTTGCTCAGATTAAAAGCCAGCCCTTCTTCACTCCCTTGGTGACCTGCAAAGCAAGTCTGAGCACCACACTCCAGTCCTGAGTACACAGTCACATTTGTAGGCAGAGCCACCTCACGCTTAGTGGCCCAGACTCCCCAGCCTGGTCACATCCCACCCTGGAAAAGGTCTCTGAAGCATTGTCCATCATCTCCCCAGCCACAGAGCTTCCAGAGCAGCTTGCTCCTGGCCTGATGCAAGGAAAATCCTCTGCAACTGACTTCCTCCAGCTGTCCAGGCAGGACACAGCCAGGATGCACAAGAAGGCCAGAAACTCCAGCACAGCTTCCTAAAAAGATCCTGGTGACAGAAATGTGACCAGCTGTTGAGGGGAGTCAGCTTCCTGGCCACGTCCTTTCACTGYATAGCTGAGGGATCTGCTCCTGCTGTGCTTCCGGCTCTCCCCCTCTTTGTGACTCTGGGGAGAAAAACTGCAGCTTGCTCTGGAAGAGGGGCAGCAGCCTCAGAGTGCAGCCCAGAGCTGCTCCTGCAAGGTTTGCTTCTCACCTCCCACTGAGGTCTCTGAGCAYGTGGGCTGGAAGAGTTTTTACTCCCATGGGCTCTCCAAGCTCCTCCATGGAGGCTGCCAGCTAGTGCCAATTAGCATTAATCACATTTACTACTTGCTTGGATACCAACTGAGTATTCCCACTGGAAGGGAAGAACATTTGGGATGGCAGCTTTGACAGTGGGCAAACTGGCCATTAGGAAAGTGGACTGAAAACCAGGAACTCCTYACATCTCCACCAAGGAGTCCTCACGAGGTAGTTCTGCTTACCACTGGCCTGGCTTACAAGGTGTGCAGGAAGGAGTACAGTCACAGCTGAAAAATGGGGACAAAATCCTCAAATTCTGCTGGCAGGGCTGCACTGAGGGGAGCACCCTCCTGTCCAGTCCACTCTTTGCTGGCTGTCCCCTGAGGTGGGGAAGACTCATGGCATTTATGCCAAGTGAGTTACCTTCTGGAGGCACCTAATTCTTGCCAGTGTCCACAGATGGATGCCAGCTGCTAACTTAAGATGCTGCAGAGCACATCCACAGCCAGGTGTGAAAGCACACAGTACAAATAACTCCTCCTCCCCATGCCTGACTTCTGGGTTGCCCCTAAATCCAGCAGTTCTCCATGTGCAGAACAGGCACCACGGTGTTCCCAGCTGCTGCTGCTAAAGCCTGGCCATGTCCAGGCACTTGCCCTCCCCAGAGCCTCTCCCCATTCCACAGGCATTGCGTGACACAGCCAGCCTGGACAGGCTGTGCAGGCACAGTCCTGGAGCCTGGAAAGCAGCTCACCTACACACTCGAGGAGTTGTGCCTGTGTCTGAGGGAAGCACAGGCTCTGACTTGCACTGGGAGCATGACTGACACTGCACATTCCAGGGAGAAACAGAGCTTATTGCAACATTGCATCACAGGGCTCTGGTCTCACAAACTCCYATAATACTCCAAAAAAAGAGAAAAAAATCAAAATAAGTGTTGACTGTTGTCTGCCTTTCCCTCTCACACCAACTGCCATGATTTAATTTCTTAGTATCTGTGTGGGTAAAGTATTTCCCCTCAATAGGAAGACTACTCTAGCTTGGGCTGCCTCTTCTGGGATATTCAGTGTCTCCAATCTGGCAAAGGCTCCATGGATTCAGAGACACAGCCATCTCCAGCTGCACACTGCACAGCACAACTTTTTGGTATCTGGTTGACTTTTTCTAAATCCATCACTCACAAAACCCAGACTGATGCAAACAGATGATCTGACATGATTCCTATCTCACGTGCCAGAACTTGTATGTTCAGTTTTCTACTGCAATAGCGGAACTTGATGGACTTGTCAAGAACCACAGACACAGTCATAAATGAATGCCTATTCTGAACTGGCACCTACTCCATCAGCAAAGAGCAAAAAGGTCTAGTACCAGTCAGCTTTGCTTGTATTCTGCATACATCCATTACTCCTTCCCAGCAGCTCCTCCCAGAACTGGGCACCATGAGCACCATCCTATGTCACACTGTTCCCTCAAGCTTGAGCCTTTTTCAGCATGGTATGGGGACACTGAAGCTGCAGTGTAAAGCACTGAGTGAGCTGGGAYTTCTGGGTTTAAACAGCCTTCTAAAATGGTTACAGGGTAAAAAAAAATCTTGCCTTACATTAACAGGAGTTTTAGGGGATGAGACTTCCCTGTAGCACCAGGCCAGCTGCGGGCTCTCTCCACAGTTCCTCCATCAGTGACAGCATGGGTTTGCCCATCTTTTTGTTCACTCAACACTCTTCCGTCCTCACTGTTTGTCACACCCAGTGCATGTGCCAAGACCTGAGGCCACCTCCTCCGTACCAGGCCAGAGCTCCCAGGGCTGTTCCAGAGATGAAACACCAACAGCTGGGTTGGTTCTCCAACCAAGAAGCCTGCTCTATACTTAAGAGTCAAACTATGACAAGACAACTGTGAGGCCATAACTTATTAAATTAACTTTTAGATGCTGCATAAATGYACAGGACTCTGAGAGCAGAAGAATCTGTCTCCTCTTCTGACAAATCACAATACTTCAACTAATAAAATATTGCCACTTCTTCCCTGCTAGGGTTTCCCTGATATTGTTAGGACAAACACATGTCTGTCAGATAAGGCTGCAAAGTTCCTCCTGAGATGCTCTGTTAGYTTCTCTGTATAGCCCCTCCACTACCCTCAGGCAGTGGGTCAATAATTTAGGTGGAATTGTAACATYACCCTTGCCAGCTCACCCAGCTACAGGCAAACATGGCTCCTCTAAGGGAAATGTATTCACAACTCCATCAACAGCCCATAATTTGCTGAACATGAGCACAATTTTTCATAATGACCAAAGTGAAAAGCACAGAGAAAYATCTAAGCACCAGCAGCCTAAAGTGCTTATCAGCTCCTCTGCATCCAGATTTCCTTAAGTCAGCACATGGGCATGTGGGTGCAATACAGATCAGAGAACTTTGGTCTCCTGTCCAAAATAATGGGTACTGGAGAGATGGCAAAGGTGAGGAAATGGGGACGGTTGTGGGTTSTTTTCTGTTTTTCTTTTCCATTCAAGTTTTGAAAGAGAAGCTGTGTCGCTCTAAATAAACCATTCTAGGCTTAGCTGGGATTTGTGTTTTTTTGGTGCAAGACTCAACAGGAAACACAGCACCTCTCCCACTGTACCTTCCACCAGACTGCATGGCAGGAAATTCAAGTGTTTCCCTTGACACCTCTGGCAGGAAATTCAAGTGCTTCCCTTGACACCTCTGCCACCCGCATTTCCAGCCACACGTGGCTCCCGYGTCTTGCATGCGGCGGCTGACAAGAGAAGCTCCTGCTCCACCAGCCTGATCACCCTTCCCCAGCTGTGCCACGCCATCAGAGGTCTCTGGAGGCAGAGGAAGAGTTTGGGCACTCGGCTGCATGCCCCAGTAAAGTGCACATCTGGATGAGATGGTGGACAGAGCTGCCAAACAGCTCTGGGGTTGGAGGCTACACTGGCGTCTTCAGCTGGCGCCGGTTCCACATGCCCCGCTTGGAGTGAAACCAGTGGAAGAAGTTCCTCAGGGAAAGACGCTCCACTTCCAGCCCAGCCTGCAAGATCCTGGCAGACAGAAGAGCAGACTTAGGGAAAAATCTCATCACAAAGATATTGAGGGACTCAGCTCCAGGAAAACTCTTTTTTAAGTTGTGCTGTTGATAAGAGACTGCAAGCAAATTGGATAGTCCAGAATAGCCATGGGGTATCCCAYAGCCATAAGCATGAATCTAATGACATTTTCTGAGTGTTTATGTGCACTTGAGYGCAGGACTAGTCAGGAGTGCCTGCATGTGCCAAGATAGGAGGAGAGATGGCTGGCAGCACTGGATTGCAGTCAGCTGACAGAAAAGACAGGACAGGACTCAAACCCTACAACTACAAAACCAGAGGCTCAGGATTTGTGCATCCCTCCACACAAAATCCTCAGAAATTTTAACTGTACCTCATAACCTTTAAATGCCTCTTCACCAGTTGGTCTTCAAGGCTAAATGTTATATGGGAAATGTGAAGCATTTCACTCTGATCTGAGTGCTTGAAGAAGACAAAGTCTTCACAATCACCAGRGCCTGATCTGCAGGAAACCAACCARCAGTGTGGCTGGAAGGCAGCAGAAAACACCTCTTCTCTTACCAGTAGCTGCAATAGAATGTTTTGTGTCTCCTCACCTACTAGGTTTGAGGTCAGGATATGCTCAAAGACTCTCCCTCACTGGCCAAGGTTATGGTGGCAGTAATCATCTCAACCTGCTTAGAACCCCACTCCCATGGCCATTGGTTCTCCAGGATCTGATGGGCTTCCCCTCCTGAGCACTTGAACGATGACAGAGCATACCTACCTGTCAAGGAGCTCCCAGTCCTCTCCTCCCCAGCGGTCCCGAAACTCTTTTGTGTTCATGCCTCCAATTTTGTCCAGGTCAGACTTGTATATGCCYAGGAGACCAAACCCATTCACCTCCCAGTAGCCTGAGGAGAGCACAAAAGAGGCACAGCTTTGTYGGGGTTTTGAACCACTGATGGCTCCAGCAGAGCTCTTGGAGTGGTGAGACTCAAACTACTTTAGCACAATGTTGACACCAGGGAGTAAACACAGCACCAAGGCAGAACCAACAATGCCAACCAGCTTTGGGAATGAGAAAGGCTTGTGGACAGACAGCATGTTAGCAGACCCTCTCACATCTGTCTGGCAACACAACTCCTGGACTGTTCCAGCTTCCCAGGGTTGTCCCTGTRCCTAGATGGCTCAGGATGGCCATCTCTGTCTAAAGGAAATCCTATGCTGTACCACTTTTGTCCCTCCATCTTGGCTTGGTTTCCCTCATCCCTGGTCTACCAGCTCTCCTCAGGACAGGCTGTGCCCCCTCAGAAAAGAGATATGGACAGACAGGAACAAAGGATGGTTTTTCCAAGGTCCTTAAATCCATAAAGAGCCCTAGGAGACAACCAGGAGAAACACCAGATCAAGGGCTCTGCTAGCTTTTTGATCTCAAATTCCAGGTACCTGATGCTGTTAARCCCCATCCTATGTCTAACACACACTCACCCTGTGGACTTGGAAGTACCTCAAGCTCCAGACCCTGACAGTGCCAGAGGAACAACTGTAGAGGAGACAGGCACTTCCTTCTTTCCCCATTTCCCAAAGTCTGAGCCCTCTTACCATCAGGCCACTGTGGGGACATCCCACAGTGCAGCCTCATGACCATGGGTGCAAAGGCCATCTTGCCTTCCACGCAGTGCTTCCTGATGGAATCAATGACTCCAGCTGGGAAGTGGATGTGGAGGTCACACAGGAAGACAATGCTGTGTGGGTCCTGGAACCAATTGTACCGGTTGGGAAAAAAAAATAGGTTGACKTTCAGTAAATATTTATTGAGGGGCAGGAAGACAGAAATATGGGAGTCAAAATCTCACTGCTGCATCAGAAACTGAGATCCCAAGGGCTGGCAAAATGTCCATTGGCTGATCAATGATAAGTGTTAAATACCATGACTGTGACCTGGCAGAGCCAGGATCACAAAGCTGCTGCTGCTGARTTCCCTCCTGTCCGTCAGTCCCAGCAGATGGACCAAGAATCAAACAGAGCACAGGCTCCTCAGAATAAAGAGACCCTTACTCTGGAAGGATAGGAAACACATCTACATTTGAACTGGTCTGCTAGGCTATTCCCTCCCCTAAAAAMCAGTGTGTTCTTTACCAAAGGCAGTGGCAACACCAGACACATACCACAAACTGCCCTGCCCACCCAAGGCCCCCCAGACTCACCGTTATGAGGTCTATCCCCGCCTGCAGCCCAGCAGAACGCTCAAAATTCCCTGTCAGCTTCAGGTACCGATAGCTGGGGGTCAGAGGGGAAAGGGAATTTCAGTGGCACAGGAGGCATGGCAGGCAGCACCACACAGCACTGGTCCATAGAGCTGCCCTCGCCCCATGCACCCTCTGGAGCAGAGGAAACCTTTGCTGGGGGAGTGCACTGCTCCCTGTCCCAGTCTGCCCAGAGAGTGTTTCCCCTGCACAGAGCCTAGCAAAATTCTTCTCAGCTCTAGCCCAACTCTGCCCTAGGACTAGACCTGGAAACCCCTGGCAYGTAACAGAAATGACCAGCCAAAGTTGTTTCAGATCATTCCAGTAAACAGAGGTCTCCACGCTCTCTGTCCCACATCTCAGAGCTTTCTTATCTTTTCTGTCCTCCTGCCCCACCACTGGGAGACTTGCTTTCTCTTCTCTTTTGCAATCTTGAAAAAAGAGACAAATTCAATAAATTTAGCTGGAAGACTACACCAGGTATTGCCTTGCACTTTTCTAACAGTGTTCCATGCATACATGTGTATGCACATCATAACAAAAACACATTCTTGTGTATGTGCAGGGTCTGGATGGATGGTGTCTGTGGTGCTCCAGCTGCAGCAGGCTGTGGCTGGTCAACACACAGAGACTGCCAAATGTGCTRTTTGCAGGCTTATGTGTGTGGGTGGCTTTTTGTCCCCAAGCAGTACTCCCACCTGTGCAAGGTAGACCTTTTCAGAGCCTTCTCTACATCCATGTCATCGCTGCTGTAGTCTGTGATGATGACGCTGAAGTGGGGATCCTTGGTGACTCGGAACAGCTCTTCCATGTCAGAGATGAACTGCAGCACCCAGCGTGCCTGGTTCTTCACTGATTGTATTGCAACAGGGAGAGAATCAAAGCAAACTGATTTAAATGGTGGTGTTTTTTCCCAACACGCAAAGCTTCCTCCCTTCTGTTAAACCTCAACAACCTTTCAGGGATGATGCAATAGGCCCAGGCTGAAAAACTGGTCCACAGAGCCAAGGAATCAGTGTGGGTTCTTCCCCATCATGTGACAGGGGCTTTCTCTGAGCTTACAAGCCACGGCTGCTTGGGCCTTATATTTTTGTGGGTATTTAACTTCGTGAGAACAGAAATTGGAAGTGACCTATTGTATTTGTGGGGTGCCCTGTGGCAGGAAGGAATGATGAATCTGACTCCATGTTCTCAGAAGGCTAATTTATTATTTTATGACACTATATTATATTAAAGAATATTATACTATACTAAAGAATACAGGAAGGATACTTACACAGTGCTAAAAAGATAATAATGAAAATTCGTGACTCTTTCCAGAAAGARTCTCAACATAGCTTGGCACTGATTGGCCAATGAGTCAAAATAATTCACACCAGAAACCAATGAAACAATCATTATCTGTGGGTAAACAATCTCCAAACATATTCCGCAYGTGAGCACAACACARGAGAAGCAAATGAGATAAAAGTTGTTTTCCTTTTWYTCTGAGGCTTCTCAGCTTCCYAGGAGAAAAGTCCTGGGCGAAGGGATTTTTCCAGAGAATGTSAATGTGACATTGATCCAAGTAAGATGGTTGAGACTGGCTCAGACCCACTGTCCATGACTGCCCTTATGAGAACTGCCCACTGTGCCACCCCTCAATGTCCTGGGGAGGCARATCCCCTTACCTGGCACCACGAAGTGAACCACGGCCTGGTGGTTCCAGGAAAACCCCTGGGGCCAGCACAGCTCCGGCTCGTTCGCCGCGGCCATCAGGTGCCGCCGGCGGCCCCACACCAGGTTCCTCATCCTCCTCTCGTCCTCCTCGTKGCTGCTGCTGCCCTGCCAGCCCCGGGCAAAGACGTACTCGGAGAGGCGGACGCGGCGCCGGCCCTGCTCCAGCAGCTCCAGCTCCAGCAGGTAGCGGCTGCCCCGCATGCGGTCCTGCCGCTTCTCCACRTTCACGATGCGCTGCAGCTGGAAGCGCCTGCAGGAGACACAGCTGGCATGTGCACATCCTGGCCCTATCCCTCCTTTGGGCCAGCACAAAGCTTTCTGTCCCCAGCTTCCCCCYTGCTTTGCTGCACCGCTTCCAAAGTTCCATGGGAATGTTTAGCACCTGTTTCTCCTAAATCCACAAGCGTGTGGGATTAGACCTGGGATTCCGGCCAAGAGAAAAATATTTGGCAACAGAAATGAAATAAAGGTGACACAGAAAATAACAAATGTGTCTGAATGATTGTGTAGGGCTGGTAATAGTGAGTGTATTCAACACCACCTACAAGGATTTTGGCACAAGGAGCATGTTTGGGCTGCTGAAACTGGCTCATGACACCTTATCAAACAGGAATATGGAGTAGGACTGAGCAATCATACAATAGAAACTGGCAGGAGCTGTAGATTCAGAATGGCCAAAACTGGATGAAATGCCAGGTCACGCCCTTTCAGATCATTACAAGAGTTTCTGCTATAAACCAGATGCTCATGAGTTAAAAATCCTGAGAAAATCTTGTGTGTACTGGTCAGTTACACCTGGCTGTGACTGGTGTGACCCTGAAAAAGCAAATGTGATCTTAATATGTAACATTAGGCCTAGTTCCAGCAGGGAYTAGAAGCTAATAACACCCATTCCATAAAACATCCAGGATATTGGTCACTTAGGTATGGGAAGATTAACACCAACTGAAACCAGAAAAGACTGGTAAAAAAATTATAAAAATTAAGGCCAGCCCAACAGAAGGGTCAGGAGTTAGACAGTTTAGCTTATGGAGGCTAGAGGAAGTGTGTCTGTTTGCCAGAAGGGATGGTAAGTCTTGAGCAGAAAAAGAACCATACCAAGACCGTGTAACAAAAAAGTACCAGCAAAAGTTGGTACCATTTCTCAGGAAAAAGAAGTGTGCCTGAAGTCCAGTGTTTTACACAGATTCCTTGCCTGAAAACTTATTTACCACGTCTAGTTCATCCTCTGATTCTCACCAGTTACTCACATAACAGGTATTCCCCATGCAGCATGGTAAACCAGCTCTGGGACAGTGCCCCTTGGTTTTCTCACTGCACCTTACCCTTTACTCCTCTGGTTGAGCTTCCTCAGGAAGACACGTGTAACTTCCAGGGCCTCCCTTTCTCTTAGCAGCAAATTTCCTGAGGTGTTGCACTTCAGGTCAATCCAGTCCGTGCGCAGCAYATGGAAGTCCAAGTTGTTCATGCTGAAGGTCTGCTCCCAGTTGACTGCCTGGTCAAACACTGGTACGTAATCAAAATCCTCCTCCTCTTCCTCCTCTGGCTCCCCATCCACCTCTTCCTCCTCTGCTGCTCCTCCAGACTTGCCCTTCAAAGGAGATGCCACCTGCGCCTCTCCTTCACCCACCTCCCCATCGTTGGCCACCTTCTGCTCAGCAATGTAGGACTGCACCTGGCTCAGCCACTGTGGCAGCCCGGGCTGCTGGCTGGGGCTGGCAGCACTCACTGCCTGTCTCCCAGCTTTGCCAGAGACTGGGATTCCCTTCCCAGCTGGCACGGTGCCTGCTGGCTGCAGCCTGTCCTTTGTGGTGCTGAGGTCTCCTCGAGGTCCTACCCTGTTGGGAATTGTCACCCCTGAGTCCCTGGGGTGGCCAAGAGACTGCTGCCTTTGAGACACAGTCCTAGAAGGAGGGATTGTCCTTCTGACAGGCATTCTCCCCTGGATGGCCCTGGCATGCTGCGGAGGGCTCCTGGAATTGTCTTTGACGCCAGCTTTCACACGGGGTCTCTTCGTTACTGGGCTTCCCTCTAGGCCAGTCAGGCTGAGGCTTTGGTTGGTAGAGGCCAGCATGGCTGATTTGGTACCAGACCTTTTTGTCCTCCTCCTCCTGATCTCCTCTCCTGCATCGTCCTCTGTGACCGAGAGGAGCCGGCGGCGCTCCTGGAGGGAATAGTCCTGGTGGACATTGTCACTGCCCAGCACACTGCTGGGGACCTTGCCTGCTGGCCCTGCCCTCCCTGTGCCAGCGTGCTCAGGGACACTGGTGCTCTCCACATCCTGCTCCTCGTACTGCAGGTCATCCAGGTTCCCCTCCTGGGAGCCTGCGGGATGAATCAAAGTTACACCTCTGGCATCCTCCCACTGCCTTTCCTGCCCTGCCCAGGCATCCACCAGGCAGGGGGGGCAGCTCCTTCTCTCCTGCCTCCTCTCAGTGCTGTCTCTCCTGCTCAGAGGGACAGAGATGCTCTCCCACACAGGATCTGTGCTCAGCCTCCTCAGCACCCTTCACCCACCACTGCCAAAGGCTGTGGAGCTGTCTGGCTTTGCCCTCAGCTCTGCAGGGCAGGTGTGACCACAGGCTGCCACACTGCACAYCTCTGGCTGTGTTACTCCTGCCCATGGTTTTGCTAGAATTGCACCTCAGCTAAGCTGTGGGCCTGAGAGCTGTCATGTTGTCTACTGCAGCCCCACCGTTTGGTGAGCCCCCACCCTGCCCTTAAGGGAAGTAAAAGTGGCAGCAAAAGTCTCCTCCCAGACACAGCAATCTGGCAGGGAAAGGCTGCGACTTCCTCGGCATGGAAAGTCAACAGCTTCCTTCAGCTGGTGCTGCAAGACCACACGGCAAAAGTGACAGACGAAAGGATCCCCTGGGTTCTGACATTAGGGCCCCTACCTGGCTGCTCTGTCTTCTCTCCAGAGTCCAGGCTCTTCTCTGGCCGATCCATTTTCATGTACTTGTAAAATCCAAATCTGCAGAGAGAAGAGCAAAACACAAGTTTGATGGATGCTACTTTGCCCTTTCCTGGAAGAAGGAAGAAGATCCTGAGCACAGGGTGGACATAATCAGCTATCTTACTGGGAAAGTGACCCTCTCTATCCTGCAAAAAAATCCTCCTGGATGGCTGTGAGTCCTTGCACAAGGTGTCTGATTGTTGCAGYAGGGAGCATGCAAGTAGCAGCTCCCTTGTGGGGCCACCACTGGGATCTGGGCACCAGTGAAGATGAGTGACATGCATTTCTTCCCCCAGAGAGAGGCCTGGAGGTGGCCATAGTTTGGCTTTCACAGTGACAGCAGCTATCAGGAGGCTCCAGCCACTTGCAGGCCAAGCTTGCTGGGAAYACACTGCCAGATGTAAGAGAACAAATATGCTCTGACTCAGCCACTGGGTTAACAGTGCAAGAAAAGCACTGGTAGTTTCCCCTTGAGACCTAAACATATTTTCACTTAGGTTATCAAAAGAAACTATAAATGCTTTAATGTTTTGCAAGACTTAGGGGATCTTTAAGAATTAAGAAAAGTCCTATAGAAGTGAGCATGAAATTCCACACTAATTCCAGCCTTCAAGCTTCTCCCCACCCTGCTAGTAACCCCAAATTTACAGCATGCTACCTTTCCAAGTAATAAGGGTTTTCCTGGTAGAAGCATTTGTTGTCTTTCTCCATGTGGCTCAGGCGGCTGTAATCATTTGGGTAAACAAAGGATAGGTGAACCTGTGAAGAAGAGAGAAAGACAAAGTGAAACCCTCATAAATGCCAGACATCAGACACAAGGTGACCCAGACATAGCTGCAGGATAACCGGCAGGAGTTGCTCACTCTTTCCCTGTCCAGGAGCAGGCTGTGAGAATGCAAGACAGAAGGAAGCAGAAGGATACCTGTATGTATGTGCCTTTTACCCTCTCCCTCCGCATCTGTCCACCTCTCTAACTGTGAGCTTAAGCCCTACAACAGAGTGAGAACTAAATGGGAGAGAGGTGGCCAAGTCCTCCTGAAGAGATGTCCGTGGCTTTAGTAATCCACACATACTACATGGAGTACCCTCAGCCATTGTGAGACTCCCTGCAAAGGCCTTTGGCTAACATGGGGCCTCAGGCCCCATGGCTAACGGGATCTCTTCTTCCTCCTTGTGTATCCCTGGGCAAGAATCAAGTTAAGAAGTCCAACTTACAAACTGGAGGCCCTGGTAGCGCTGCAGAGGAAATCCATTCACCAGGTAGCTGGGCTTGTAGGGGCAGTCCGGCAGGGCCCGGTGCACGCGGGACTTGCTGAGCAGAGGCACTGCAGGGAAGGAACACACAGGCAAGGGCTGCAGGAGGAGCCCTGCTGCAACCACACACCAGCTTAGCTACTTCTGTCCCTGGGTTCTATTTATCCATGTGAAATATTAAGGAATGGATTAAACAAACCTTCTTGCACAGCTCAGCTCTTTACATTCCTTTAAGACGCTCACACAAAAATATGCTTGGGGATGTGGTTTGAGCTGGATACCAAGAAAGAGGAGCTGGCTTTAGTCTGTGCTTTGTCTCCTACACTGACTGATATTGTAGCTGCCCCTCTCTTTCACACCAGGAATAAAAAAGCATGGATAACTGCAGTGTAGGAGGACAATCCTTCCCAGCTGTGCTCCTGCACRGGCTGCAGTTACTCCCTCAGCTGCTTTCCAAGTCTCACCTTCATAAAGAGTGTCCCGGGGGTCAGGCTTCAACATGTCAGCTGGGTGTGCCCTGCTGCCAGCACTGCCAGCAGCCCAGCTCCTGCCAGTGGCCAGCGTCTGCGGGATGTGCCCAACCTCATCCATCTTCAGAAGCGTCTCATCTGGAGACCAGAGAGAGAACACAAGGGGGAGACAGGGGCTAACTTCCTTCTTGTCCTAAAAAACATCTCTCTCCAGTGTCAGCCCTTTCCAAATGGCATTGCATCCCTGGCACCAATGCTGTTTCTGGCACAGGCAAAGGAAAGGCTCTGACCCAGAAAGCTGGAAATAGAGAAGCTGTGGGGTGGGAACACGGCTTTCACTGAAAGTAAGCACACACAGTGATGAGGAGTGGATGAAAAGGACCTCCTGCCTTGCATACATCATCACTGAACAGGYTCCATGCCGGCAGGAACTCTGTATTATTAGTATTAAGTTTCTTTTCAAAGGAGATGAAGAGAGATGAATGGGAGGAGAAACCTGAGGGGCAAAGGAAGGACCTTCAGTGTCTGAGGAGGATGCTACTCCAGAAAGGGAATGAAGCCCCACAGTAAACCAAGAACAACAGGAAGCTCAAACTCAAGACTGGGTATTGGTTACATTTYTTCTTGGGTGCTGCTGTCACAGGACTTCGTGTCTCCACGGATCTTACTCTAAAATGAGGGGAATTGAATAAATATCCATGAAGGAAACGCAATATCCTGCCAAGGGCACTGGTGGGCAACTTTGGGGTACTGAACTACATGGGACCCCAGAAAGAATGGGATGTCCTGTAATACAGCCAAAGGCTAATATCAGCGAGGGAAAAAACTATGGGCAGAAGGCAACAGAYAAAAATGAGACAGCAGCACTGCACCTATTTGTGGAGGGATCTTCTAGAATGTCAGCCTTCTATTCTACAGGTAGTTAGTAAGAAGAAAAGAGCAGAAGGAAGAAGGATGAAGATGGAAGACCAAATGGAAAGCCTAGTCCCAGCCACAAGGGAGGTTTCAGAAAATACAGCAGCAGGTTGTGATCCAAGACACAGCAAACAGATGCCTTGATTACATCAGGGAGYCTTCCATGCACAAAAGGGCTGGCATGAAAAAAAGCMCAGAAATGTTGGAAGGCAACAGCARTAGATATGGAAAGGGGGAATGCTGGCAGAGGAAAGTGATGATGACGAAGCTGGGTAAGACTAAACAGGACTAAGGAGCTTCTTAACTGATACCACCATCACTGGATGTGCTAAGAAGGGTTTACAAAACAGGAGAGACTGGACTGATGTGTTTGCAGCAATCCAGCACCAACTGAAAGAGACTTGAGGCTGGGACAGAAGAAAGCAGCATCCCCCATCATTGCCAGTGCATCCTGTTGTGTTYAGGACCCAGAGTGAAATCTCCTGAAGTGCCAGAGCAGCTCCTTCTCCCTGGTTGTGTCTAGCTGGTAGCACACTCCCACAGCTCCCACATTTTGGGACTCATGTTCCCCCTGGCTCTCAGCAAGCAATCTCCATCCCATGTTATTCTCAATCTACAACACTTCTCAACTTTGCAGACTCTCCTCTCTGCCCTTCCTCACCACCTCTAGRCTTCCCTGAAATAATGTTCCAATCTTACTTCTGATTCTCCCATGTTTAATAATGAATCACACTCTTGTCCAGAAGTCTTTCTCCTGAACTGTCTCCACCTTTTTCTCCCAATGATGTGTATGCCTGGTATTTTCATGGCTAGACAATGATTCATGGTGAAACACTGGATGCTGATACATTTAGGAAGAATGGGGAGGTGCTTGGGAAAACTTGTGATGAAGATACTTACTAGCAAAAAGGGAGAGATATTGGGAGTCAATGACTTTGAACTTTGCTTCTGGATCATTCAGTCTCCACTGGAACAGARAAACACATTAAAATGAAGTACCTATGGAGTTAACCAAGCCTGAACAAAAGGAACACACTACCCCTACTGGGATGGAATTTACCCAGCAGCAAAAGACTGGGAACGAGCAGAGATCCCCCAGGACACATCCAAGCCAAAAAGCTTCAAAGACCCCAGACAAGGCAGACCTATCCCAAGTAAGCAGAGGAAAGGGTCCTGACACATGGCCAGGACTATCTCACACAGAAGGAGGTAAGGGCTCTGGAAGGGATGAGCCACATCTCATGCAATGAGGAGCTGAGGCCAGGGAAAGGAGGGAATGGTTACAAACATCAYTCCTGAGCTCTCTGGAGACACACATACGGGGCCATCATTTCCACAGACTCACTGCTACTTCCACATGGTCCGTTCCTCTGTCATCCTGCTTGTGCAGCACCTCAAAGTAGTACCTGCCCTCGGCTGACAACCTGCCAAGAACAAGGTGTCTGTCACCAGGAGCATTAAGGAACATTTCTTAGCTTGTCAGCAGACAATGAGCGCAGAGCAACCACACCTCTGAAACAACCTAATTCTCAGGGTAGGCGGGGTTAGTGCTGCCAAGAAAATGTAGATCCTGCCAGTGAGATAGGCAGCTTCACTTATGCACCTGGAGCACTCCAGATCCTTCTCAGTTAATTCTGAATAACTCCCTCTCAGTGTGGCCTGCTGGGTWTTGGCCTCTAGGAAACCTGGCCAGTTTTCCAAGGCAGGAAGCTTGGGATAGAGTTCATATAGGGGAGCCTGGATGTGTTGGTGGTTGATTGCTGCAGGGAAGAAAAATCCAGTGTTGCATTCCTGCAGTAAATCAGCCAGGCTTTGGCAATACCCCAGAGTAATCCCTTTCTCTGTATTGCGAAACTCCTCAGGGCAAGCCTGAGTGCTTTTCCCTTATCCTTGTGATTTCCTGGTCATGTGCAGAGCTGGCTGGGACTGAGGGACTTTGCTCACTCACCTCACCATGTTTGACTTCTGGCTGTGAAATTTCCCAAACTCTCCTGGTGCAGTCCACTCCTTCCCTGTCTGTGAAGAGACAGAAGATGGCTCTTGTTAAGATGAGTTTCTTCCCTTGCTATTGCACTGACAATGATAAAAAAGGAAAATTTAACTCCCTCTTCCCTMCAATTCCTCCTGGTAAKTCATCTGTGAAATCCATCACCTGTRGACAGATTTAAGTCCCTTAATYGTGAACAAGGGACTCCCAATAGCACTACCAAGAGGTAAGTGGCTTAAGATATCACATGTCATACCCCATCTGGCATCTGTGCTGATGCTGTCTGTAGCTGGGCAGGGAAAGAAACCTGGGTAGTCCAAGGAAGCAGTAAGTCAGGAAGGTGGTCTCTGTTCCCACAGGAACATTAAAGCCTCGATGGGAGAAGCCATGCAGCATGCACTGTACCTTGCCTACGCTGGCCAGCAGCTGGAGACCAGAGGGCTTTTCATCTGGACTCAGCCAGAACTCAGCATTGTCATCTGCAGCAATGGCAAACTGAAACTCCCCTGTTGAGAGATGGAGGGAGTAAGTAGGGCTTTGGGRTAAGGGCTTGTGCACAGAACAGATCCTGCCCCTCTAAAATGCTGTCTTTACCCTTTGTCCTGGTGAGACCATCATCCCCTTCCCTTTTGATATTATCACCTTCCTGCCTTTGAACCTCTCTGCTAACTCTGCTGTGACTGAAAACAAATTTTACAGATGTCACTGGTTCAGTGTCCCTCCTGCACTGGCTTCACCTGACATCTAACCTGGAAAGCTAAGAAGTCTATGCAAAGCCTCCCCTGACATCTCTTTTTCTTCTAGAGCAAAATTTTCTGTGAGATGCAGTGTTTGGATGGAGGAATGTACACATGGAGCCACGGAGGGAGACAGAGGTGCCTGAGGTTCACCCTTTGTCCAGGGTCACAGGGATGGCAGCTGCAGGCCAGAGCCAGAGGCTGAGTGCCAGCAGGCTGCTCAGGGCAGAGGCATGCAGCTGGGGGACACAGATGTCACTGCTGTCAGATGGCATTCATGGCAAGAAGAAGGGACACCAGGATAATTCCTGATGTCACGGACAGTCACGGACAGTCCTGGCCATGCCAGGGAGGGAGGCAAAGCTCAGGGATTGTTTGTGGCCCCATACCCACCACRGGGCTGTGCATTCACAACAGCGTTGTTATTTATCAACATTCCCATCTGCTTTCTCCTTTATCAACACTTCCCATCTGCTTTCTCCTGTGCTCTCCTCCCCAGGGAGAGGCAGACGTGCTTCCAGCCACGCCAAGGCCGTGGTCAGTCACACACACCACCCACACAAGGGACCTGGTGTTGGAATTGCCAGGGTGAGGGCACCAGTGGTTCAGCACCAGGAGGGGAGGCAGGGAAGGTGACCAGAGACATGAGTGAAGGCACTCAGAGCCCTCACCATCAGTGAAAGGATGCAGGTAACCAAATATCCGGAGGCCATAGTTGGTCCATTTTGGGGACACGGCCAACTTCTTCAGCATAGTTCTTGTCTGAAATGGAAGAAGAAAAAATTCATAACAATAATTTTAGATGTGACAGGAAGAAGGGAAGAATCAAAAACTCTGGGACAGGTGGGCAGAGGGTTTTCTCTGAGAGGAGGATGGAGGCAGAGTGAAAGAGCCAACCAAGTAAGAAATGAGATGGAGCAGGTGCTGCTGAGAAGGGGATGCACTGAGATGGTGGGGAAGGGACATGGCACTCCCTAGCCATTTGGAAGAAGATCACCAAATAAATACAGGGCTCCTTCAGCCTGTGTCTGAGCCCTGGCAGGCTAGCAGGTGTGAAATGACCCTCTCCTGTGCAGCAGAAGGGCTGCTACCCTTGAACCCATCTGAAAGCTTCCTGTTGCCTCAGCAGGAGGACAGAGGAGGCAGTTGAGAGGGAGGCGGTGGATTTTAACAAAAAGCAAGATGGAGAGGGAGGCAGGGGCAGGACGTGAAGGGAGCAAGGGTGATCCACCTGGGAAGCTGAGCTGGGAAGTGCAGGACAGTGGATGCCATGGTCTTACTCACGTGAGGGAAGAGGGGGAAGTGCAGGTTTCTCCTGAGCTGCTCGATGGAGCTGCCACACCAGTCCTCAAACACGTGCAGGTTGGCCTGGCCCTGGAACTAGAAGGCAGAAGTGGGGCACCATAAACTGCTGCACCCAACCCCTGTGCCCCTTCTCTGCTCTGACAGCCTTGGCCATGGCCCCTGCTGTGCTTGGGACAGTGAAGGAAGATTCCTTTGCTATGATGGACTGCTCTGCAGGGTCCAGAGCACTGCTGCTCATCTGCTGAAGGTGTGGGGCTGGCACACACCCACCTGAATGGCACCAGGGAACTGTGCTGATGTTTGGGATACCTCAGTTCCATGGCTGGGCTCTGCTCCATCAAGGAGGTGTTTCACCAGAGGGCTGTGCTCCGAGGCCATGGTGTGGAACACACTGCAGGGTGGCAGCAGCTCCCCATGATGTAACACCTTATGTTCTGCAAGAAGGTGTTTTGGACTCCCTCACCATCTCAGGGCTATTTTCCTGACCTGAGGAAGAGGGGACACCCTAAGGAGGAGAGATGCCTCTCAAAGCATGTCCTAGAGGTAAAGCTGATGGAAGAYGGTGGGCACAGGGAGATGGAGGTGCAGCAGAGCAGGGAGCAGCAGCACAGGCAGCTCAGTGGGCAGCATAGCCTCTGGGTGTCTGCAGAGACACACAAACACTGAGGGAAGTGGGGGTTCCAGCCTGGAGAGCACAGGAGGGTGTGCAGAGTGAGTACAGCTCCCTGCTAGGCAGCCAGACCCATCAGGAGAGGCTGCATTGTCCAGCTGAGACCTGGAGCACAGCAGGGCTGGGAAAAGCTTGCTGGCCACTGTGGGACTTTAGCAACACACTCCTCAAAGGACAGACTTTATTTCTGTCAGAGCCACTCAGAAGGGAACCACTGTCTGCTCCCCAGCAAAGTCCAAGCTTTCTGCCTGCAACCAGAGGAGCTGGATACTGAAACCCTCCTCTCAGCACTGGCATCCAACAGTGAAGGATAAATAACTGGAGACAGTACAAGCTACCTTAGATGGCAAAAGGCTGCAGAAAGGAATAGGTTGCCTTGGGACTGGGGAGGTTTTGCTGTGGCTGTCTTGCCTATATAAGGGCTGTGGGAGCAGGGCTGGRGAAACAGCCTGAACAGCACCCAAATGTCTACAGATGGCAGCAAATTCTTAGTTTTTGCTGGGGAGGCTCTAGCAGGCCTGAAGCAGCGCAGTGGAGGAGGGTCCAACCTTCCTGTGCACTTCTGCCAGAGAAACTTTTTCACTGAGTTATTTTTCCCAGCATGGTGGGTTGGGGGTGTGTTTTGAAATAAACTGTGGCTTGAAGGAAGGCTGTGAAGCAGATTTGGCTCCACAGCAGCAATGCTCCTTGCGAGCTGTGGATTTTAGTCGTGCATGTTAAAACCATTTCTGTGTGCCAGGCAAGGCACATTCACAACCACTGCTGCTCTGCAGTGGTCTCTCATCACCCTCTCTCACTGGTGTCCCCACTGCAGGGCTTGGTGGATGTCTGCAAGCCCATGATGCCCCCACTAGCATCTCCTCYTCCTCCCTCCTCTGCTGGCATCCATCAGCCTGGATTCTGCCCACCAGACAAGGGGAAAAGCAGCGAGACAAAGTGGACTGAATTCCTCAGAGCAATGCACAGAATCAGACTGCAGACAGGCAGAGGGCTCAGGTGATGGAGGCAGCCAAAAGAAACCTGGGACTCTGCAGGAACTTGTGATACAAATAAATCACTGCAAGCRTGACAAACACCGAATTGGAATTTAATTGCTGCACAGTCCCGTGCCCCTTGGCCAAATCCAGGTTCACACCCAAGGGTCCTACACTGCTTTTCTCAGCCAAATCAAATAATGACAACTGCTGCTTCTAGTGGAACATGAAGGGAGAGGAACAGGCTGGGCTCCCACAGAGAATCACTCAGCCAGAAGCTGAGTCCTATGGAAGTCTGCTGCTACCCACAGTGATGCTGATTTTTTGGGGTTTTTTTGAGAATTGCTTGCACAGGGCAGGCAGCAGGCTCAGAGCTCTGTGAAACGTAGCACAACACTCCCACAYTGTGGACAGGCTGGCACTGCAGCTCACTGCTGCCAAAGACAGACCCCGGGGATGATCTCAAAGCTCAGGACTGCAACCAAGCTGGGCTGGCTTTGACATGGGGCAGCCCAAATGCAAAGCCAGATATTTATGAGGCAAATCCCAAAAGACTGGCTATACTTGCTCAAAACTTGGACCAGTCCCACTGCAATACAAAACTTTACTGCAGTTTGGCACTATGAGGGAGAGAGCAGCCTAATAAAAAATAAGGCAGACAGCACTGTGCTAGGTACACCATCAATACTTACAGAGATAATTCCTGAGATTTCTAGCCCAACACTCCTACCTCCAAAGTCTTTACAAAGCCTCCAGAGAGGAGATTCTGGCAGGAGTTAATGAGATCACCTTGCTTTCCTGCACTCACAGTTACTAGAAATAATTAACTGGTAAATAAGAAATATTTCTTGCATGCGATTTTAAAATATTTTCTAAATCAACAAATTTTCTCCTGAGTAAAGGCAGCTTAACTTAGTTTCTGTTTCCTCTTAAAGGGAAAAAAAGAACATTATTGACAGATAAGTGCTGGCTGCCCAAAGTGCTGCTTTGGGACTGAAAACTGAGCTAGGCTTTAATTTTAGGCCCCCACGAGTCATCAGCATAGCAGCTGTTTTGAAACTCTATCACCTCTGTCCCTCCAACTCAATTCACAGCTGCCCATTACAGGCAGCTGAGAAATTCTTCCCTTTGCTATATGAGTAAAACATGCAACATGCTGTAAAAATCTCCTGCTTGGGGCTTTTGCAGATTGCAGTTATAGAGCAACATCACCACCATCCCCAATTCACGTGCACAGAAATGTCAATGGATTTCCTAAAACATGACTTTTAGAACATGATTGTAAAACATGGTTACTGTATTTGCTTGGCCTATGTTTGACTTCCTACCTGGCCCTGTTTTGCAAAAGGAAATTTAGGAACTGGCAAGCAACAAGTTAAGTTCCCCTTCTCCTCTTAAAAATATCTGCTCTGAAAATTCTGAGTAGACTGATTTGGCCAGAACCAGGAATAGAAACCATGAGTCTGAGTATTCAAAGGAGCTGGTTTTATGTGACCTTCCCATTTAGAGGGCTTCTCTTGCCCTTGAGGCTTCTCCAACACCTTTCCCCAGCTGCTTATCACCCTGCTGAAATAGCAGCAGTGCATGACCCCAGCTCAGGCCCAGAACAGGCACAGGTCACACACCAAGGGCACCAGAACAGGCACAGTGAGTGTGCCCTGG
>JACDOX010000030.1:1746082-1774770 GCA_014549065.1 Cardinalis cardinalis
GGACAGGGAGGGGACAGCTGGGCTAGGCCCTTGCTTGGCACTGATGCAGCCATGCTCCTCCAGGGCTGTGGGATTGTGGCTGGCCTGAGCCCCAGCCCAACCCTCCCCACTGAGCACMCTGGAAAAATGTCTGTCTGCAGCCCTAGCCTTGCAGTACAAGATTTTGGTATTTCTGCTTCCTTCTAATGATAAATGTCAAATTATCAGCCCCTGCTACAAGACCTGACCATAGAGGAGGATCAGGACCATAGACAATCCAGACCTCTCCCTAGCCCAAACCCTACCATGTCCAAACYACCTGGGGCGTGGCACCACACACCCAGGATCTCCTGCTGAGCAAGGAGCCCGGGGAAGAAAGATCCGGGCAAGCAGCAAAGCTGAGAGAGCTGCAGCAGCAGAGACACGACCTCCTGCCCTGTAACTGGAGCAGGATGGAGAGGAGAAGCTTTCCTAATTTAATCCTGGGCAGTTTTGGCATCACAGAGGCAACTCAGCTGCATAGCTGCACGCAGCCCAGGGAATGATAAACAGGGCACAGAGAGGGCCTGAGCCACAGAAGAAAGGCGACATTGTGCTGCCAACCAGAAACTCCTGAGTTTGTAAGACTCTTCTGTCTCCTCAGAGTGGCTGCAGCCCCTCCTCCTGCCTGGCCCAGCTCCCCTGGCTGGGTGACATTGAGCAGCCAGCAGCTGGGCTTGGCAGCACGCTCTGCTGTGCTGGGCACTTGTGGGAATCCATCAAGAGAAGTCAGCAAGGCAGCCCCTGTCTGGATGGGCACGAGTAGACATGGAAGGGACATGAGCACAGACAGAGTGAGCAGCAATAGCTTTGTCTTTCAGTCCTCTCGGGAAAGGATGCTTCCTCTTGGGCAGGTCTGGTAGCAGGACAACACTCCAGCACAATCCTTTGGTTTTGTGCAGCACCTGTGCAACTGTGCATGCACCCCAACACTGCCCAGACCTTTCTCCTCTCAGAGCTGAGCAGATGCCTTTGCACAGGTAAGTGAGAACAGCCTGGCTAACCTTTCAGTCACTTTTCTGAAAGCCCTGCCCACACCTACAGCAGTGTCAAATGCAGCTCTGCCCTGATGATAGCCAGGCACGCTTCTGAATCAATGAAAGAAAACRCCCCACACCTCTCCAGCCTGAGCAGGCAGTGTGTGATGCTGGGAGCTGCAAGACTTTGCTCTGGTGCCTGGAAGTGACAGTAAGGATAACAACCATCATGTGCACAGCCATCTTGAGGAACCAGGAGCAAGGCTGAACCCTCCTTTCCCCCAGGTGCCAGAGCAAAACTTCTATTTGGGATTTCCAATGAGCACACTTTCCTACCATATTACCCAAGGCTTAAGACTTAAGCTGCCTATCTCATATCCTGAAACTGAGAGAGGAAAACTGAAACCTGTCCTTTTTTAGCAATGCTGGCTGCCAGCTCACTCTGCAACCCTGTTAATTATTGATGTTTTTCAGGAATATGCCTCTCTATTAAAGCAAAGCCCAGCTCCCTGAGCTGTGTGAGGCAACCTGGTGTCCCTGGCCCCAGGAATCAGGCTGCAATTAAGTTATTAGAGATGCTGTGGGAAGGGCACAATGGGATTATAGACCCAGGGTAATTAATTTGGGCAGAGCCACAGAAAAACTTAATCCTGAGGCTGGGAGAAATTTCAGTTGGTGGTTGGGAGGACAGCAAGCAGCTCTGTACAGAGCTGTGTCCACAGATCCCTCTCCAGCTCCTGCAGCTGGTACTGGTGAAGCACTGGCCTCTGTTTGCAGTCAGGGGACTCTGCTGACCCTCTGGGCACACACAGTGCTGCAGCAAGGGCAGGAAATTTTGTCTGATACAGCCAAAGAGAAAAGTGTGCAGGCCACAAAGCGCACCTCTAACCTGGCAAAGGGTCACTGCACACCACAGCTGGCCACTCTCCAGATTCATGTGCTTTGGGAAATCTCTAGGGAGGGGATCACAGACACAGGGCAAAGCCTCAGGGAAGCTGGGAGATGCCACRCAGAGCCTGTATCACCCAGTGCCATGGGAGAGGGGAGCAGCAAATGCTCAGTGTCATCCCTGGGCACAGCAGCAGCCCTGTCCCTGACATCCTCCTGGTTCTTGGCCAGCAGCTGCTGACCTGGGAGGCAGCTCTGCCTGCAAGGCCCYGCAGATGGAGAAGACCCCAGGCTGCAGCTGGGACCAGCACTCCAGAGCCCAGGCTCTGACACAGAACAGATCAGTGGCCTGATCTGGTTCTGGGCACTGCAAGGTGGCCGATGCTGCTGCTGCTGCCAGGAAAGCCAAGGCTGCAGGGACCTGAACTGCTCCTTGCTGATCAGGATAGCACCTGAAGGACCTGAACTGCTCCTTGCTGTGGCTGGATGGATCCACTCTCCCTCCATTACCAGTGAGATCTGGAGATCTGAGTGCAGGGCCAGCAGCCTGCTCCCTTTCCCCTGGGGACTCACAGAGGCTCCTTAATTTGTGCAGGTCTCTAATCACCTTGAGGAATTTAGTGAGCTGGCTCCATTAACTAAATGCCCCCTGGCTGGTGTCCCTCTCATTAGAAGCAGGCTGCATTGCTCCCTTATCTGAAGAGGAATGATGAGATAAGGGAACAGGGGAGGAAAGAATAATTGAGGCATGAAGGAAACAAAGGGAGTGTTTACCCCAGCCTGCAAGGGTCACCAGAGAGGGTCTCTGCTCATGGAAGTGCCACCGAAGTGGAGAAATCTCCACCTATGACACACAGAAAAACTTAACCCCCTTCTGGATGGCAAAAGCCAGAGCAAGAGCAGTGTGACACTTCTGCATGCCACAGTCCTGTATTTGCTCATTGAATGATTGGCCCTACACTCCCCAGCCCTGAATAAACTTCACTGTTCAGGAAGGTAGAGGGCTGCCTGGAATTGCAGGTGGGTGCTTGRAGCCTTGAGGAGTTGTGGAGACACCAAATTATCTGGAATCCTGACACTCCAGTCTTTCTGGATGATTACTCAGGTCTGTAAATGTCATTAAGCAGGGAGTGGACTTCTAGTAAAGTGAATTAATTTCCAGCCATACCTTTCCATGCCTTTCATTCTTGCTGTACAGGTCTCTAGCCATAACCCCCCTCACCCAAAACGATGGAGAAAGGCACCCACCTCTGGCATCCATGGGACAGGGCTGCCAACAGCTGGGTAATTTGATTTATTCCTCCCACCTATTTGCAGCTCTTGGATCTGAAATACAAGTAGAGAAAAGTCAAAATAACCTGAAAAATGGCATAGCACTGACATGTACAAGGTGCTTCTACACAAGCTCTACAAAAGGGTTCAAACCTTGTCACAAGAACATATGAGAAAATAAAACAAGTTTTCAAGCTCCCTTTCCAAAGGACAGGCCAGATATCATGGATGTAACAGGGTGAAAGTGCTCCCTGGTTTTTTTGACAGCACATTTACATGAGGGAAAAGGATACCAGTATTTTATAACTGCTTGCTAGAGTTAACTTTAGCACAGAGRTAAAACTTAGGTCATTCTCTGGGGGCTTTTTCCCCCATCTATGTTTCAAAAAAGTTCAATCAATAGCTCTTCCAGCACTGCCTTCACTCARCAGTACTGAGATGTGCTTCACTGGAGAGCAATAAGCTCCCTGCTGACCTTTCACTTCTGCTTCTATCTTGCCTTCAGCTGTGCCACAAGCCCAACAGCTTCATCCCACTGCCGTGGCTTGGTACACCTAAAATACCTTAACTGACTACAGTGGAGCCATTGTAGGCTCACATTGCTGTGAGTCAGCTCAGATTTTGCCTGTGGCAAGCTCTCTTTCCTGTGAGAAGAGAGAGCTGTCTCTTGGGGCCAGCAGCAGAAAGGAAGGGCTGCCCTTCTGCATGTTCAGAAGGCAGCCCAAGCCTCCTCACCTGGTGTCCCAGCTTCTGTGGATAGTCCAGCTGAMGGCTCGTGTCCCCACCTGGGGCACTGGGGTCTGACAGAACCTTAGCAAGCTCCCTCCAGCTTTCATATCCTGTACAGAGGAAACAGAAAGGTGTCAGGGAACCTTTTTTCTTAAAATAAGAAAGTGTAGCAGTCACCAGTATGAACTGGTCTTGCAGGGCTGAGAGACCTCTAACAGTCTGGAATGGTCCAGCAGAGATGTGGAGTTGTTTTATGGTGCTTGGAGTTGGCAAACTGGCACAGAGAGAAAAACTGCCTGTATCTTTCTTAAAAGCTCTTCCCTCTTTCTTATTAATTTAGTACTTAAAGAGTCATAGTTCTAAGATAGATATCAGAGATTTCATTAATTACCACAGAACTACAAACATTCATTAAATTACTCAGATAATCTCAGAAGTCAAACTAAAGAATATCAATTTTAATCAATTAGCACTGCCAAAGAAAAATAAGACAATAACTAGGTTAYTAATTAGTTTAACAATCAAAAGAATATTATTCTTATATGCACCTATTTTCACAATGAAAGCTTCAGTTTTCTCTTCTTGAAGGAAATTATGGATACTCATCCGCCATACCTAAAATAATGCAGTCAAGGACACTGCTATTCAAGAGAAGTCACCTTCGAGGTTCAAAGCAACTTCATTTGAAACTCCCTTCCCCTCTCACTCTGCTCAGGATCAATTCTGATTTCCTTCCAAAGCCTCAGTGACCTCCTGGGTTTAGGAGGAACAAAGACAAGCAGATGCACCTTGCAGCTCTCCCTGTGCCTGCTGCCCCTATCACTAATGGGTTGGGTAAATCAAATTATCAGTGCTGGTGTGCAGAGCTCCCAGCTCCCAGCAGTGCTACAGTGTCTCACACTATGGGATTTTCAGCTCTGACAAACATTTTGGAGTGAAGTTCCAAAATCTCCATCAGCCCTGGCTTCTCCCAGGCTGGTGGCAGACCAGCTCAATACCCACACACCAGGGAAAGCAGCTAGGCTCTCTTCCCCATTTTCTTTACAACTGGAAATCATCCCCAAAGCTCCAGGGAGCCCTGCCTTGGTATATACAGGGAACCATCCCAACAGCTTCAAGTCAGAGTGTTCAGATGAATGGTCTGAGCCTTCCATACCATTCCTACAGCCAGGAGTGTCAGGAACAGGCCCTGAGAGGGAAGAACTGCTGGGGAAACACCTGCTGTTCCATAGGCAGCACATCCATTTCACCCAATCCACCCACCTACACCCWGCCCACCCAATCTGCAGCACGGGAGACTTGCTGTGCCTCAGGCAGGAGCATGCTCCATCTGCTTGCTTTGGAGGGGGCTTTCACAAGCCACATGGCTTAGATCATCCCCAAACACCTCTGGGCTACACAGAGGCCAAGGCAAACCCCAAAGCACCCCAGAATTCACAAACAGCCCTTTGCCAGATCCCCCTCCCTGGCTGTGCTAAGCTCTTGGCCAGTTATTGTAACTACAAACAGGCTTGCAGAACTCTGTCTCTGCTTGCTCCTGAATCCCACAGGGTCTGGCAGAGGTGAGCACAAAGCTCCTGATCAAAGGGGGGCAATTAATAAACAGAAAGCACAAAAAATATGAAAAACATGAAAGTAGTCAGAGATTCAAGTGAGAGACAAGGCTCAGAGCCAACTAGTGAGTCCTGCTTTCCTGATGGGGTGTTGGCTGGGATGTATGGGTTTCATTCAGGCCTGTTAGATGCTGAACAGTCACAATTTTCTGATCAAGATCTTCTCACCCCCAGATTCTGATTTGAAGCTATGCATTTAAATTTATGACTAAAAATAGCAAGGTCAGTATTTATCTTCTGCAGAAGATTTTTCAGTTACTGGGTGAGCGACCTACTGATTAATTCAGCAACCACAACTTGTGCTTCATGCACTGACTGTCATGGGAAAAAAAGGAGAAATTCCTTTGTCTTTATATAATTTTATGTGTAACTGGTGAGTTTCTCCCTTGTTCAGAGCAATGAGGCAGAAATTACTGTTTGTGAGAGTCCTGCAACTGGACACACTCAGAATGGGGCTGAAACAGATTTTGTAGTTTATGTAAAATTCAGCACTTGCTTTTTTTTCAGAGAACAGACCTACAGAACTGTAGAATATCCTGAGTTGCAAGGGAGCCACAAGGACCACTGAAGCCCAGCTGGCTAGAGGGGAAACAAGTAAATCAGGAAAAAAAAAAAGCAACAGAAATCAGTTCACCCCCAGAGATACACGGAGGGAAGACACCAAGAGCAGCAGTTTTTTTTTCTCTCGTGCAGAGGGGAGAGGTTATTTGGTTTCATTGTTCCACTCAGCACTTCAATGCCCTGTGGAATAAGCTCAGGACAGCATAAGTAACCTGCTTCTCCCGGGAAGGGCTGCTGGCCACCACAGCCAGCCACCCTGGCTGCTCCATCCTGGCATGGAGCCTGCCTCCCAGCAAACACACAAGCCTGGCTGCACACAAGTGCCAATGGCTGACATTTCTTTGACCCTTGGAAAAGAGAAGAAAGGGAGGCAATTCTCTGTGTTGTACAAATATTTACCTAACACACCAGCCAAGCACAGAACAGACAAAGGAGCTACGAATTAATGTGGAGGCAGTGATTTCCTTGCTGGGTAATTTGTGCTTTTACAAGCCAATTCTCCAGCATGGTAGGAAATGATTTTCAGGACATAATAGGATCAACACTCCCCTTAGAGAAAGTTCTTGGCACTCCAGTTCCTTCTGAAAAAAYTGGCTTTTCCCTGGGGGTCTCCATGGGACACCCTTGAAGAAGGACCTGGTTTTGCCCATGCTTTCCTCAGTAAAGGGAGGAAACCACAGAAAATTCAGATCTCCTGCAGCTTCCTGCAGTCAGATCACCTCCCAWGGCCAAGTGCTCACCAAGGTTTTCTCCACAGCACATCACAGGATTCAAGACATGACCCTGCAGGTCTCCACTGCTGTGTGACAGCTGCAGAGGGGAGCCCTGAGGCCATATCCCCTGTCTCAGGAGCACCTGGGCAAGGTGCTCTACCACAGGTTCAGCCTGTCCTCAGGCTTTCCCTGAGCACTGCTCACTGCCTTGAGCACTCTCTTGATGGCTACTTAAAGTCAACAAGCCTAGGCCTGGAAAARAGCAGGAGTCAAGAACTAAAATACCTCAGCAAACACTTGAGTGTTGCTAAGAAKGAAGACCAGGACTAKTAGTTTTGATGATTTTGCTCCAGTYCCTCTACAAAACTGCTTCTGGCTAAAAAAAAGAAAAACCATGAAGGCAGAAATCAAAGGCTTGGGAAGAGCCTGTCTCAAAGTCAGGGGGAAATGCAGGGCCAGGCATTGCTGCCATCAGCCTGTCAGACAGATGCACAAGACAGCTCCTTGCCTTTCTCTCTTCTGGGCTTCACTTCCCAAAGCATTTCCCATCACTTCCCAAAGCACACCAGGTGTTTTCCAAGGCTATTTTTTCACCTCAAACACCTCCAAGGAAGGCAGCACTGATGCAGGCACAGCTTGCCAGAAGCAGCAGCCAGACTTGCTGCCACATCCTCCCTCCTCCTTGGCATCAGTCTGATTTTCTCTCTACAAGCAGAGGTCCATCTTTCTTTCTACTTTTGTACCCCAGTGGTCCCTCACAGGGATCAACCAGAGCCATGAAGGTGGTTCTTGCTCAGAGAAAAGTGGTCCTTTTGTCCCTGTTCCCATCAGGCTGGCTGGCAGATGCCTGCTGAGGATCCAAATGCCCAGCAGGGCCAACCCTCAGCTGCTCCTCTGGATTCACAATTGGAAGCCCTCAGGACCTGAGCTTCCTACTGGAAATAAGAGGCAGCTGAATACAAAGAAAGGGCAAGGAAGCTGAAGAGGAGGCTGGAACAGATGCTGCATCCTACAGCAGAGCCCCTGCAAGAGGCAGCCAGTCTGGAGCCAGTTGCCCACAGCTCCAGTGAGTCAAGCATTAAGAGACAGAAAAGCTGTACCAAGAGAAAATAAGATGGAGAAGGTTCTGGCCTAGGGTCTGGTCAGGCAYGAGCACCATGTCTGCCTCTTCTCAGCCATGCCTTTTACTGCTCTTGGGTTAAAAGTCAGCAAAGGAAGCTGCAAGTGCAGATGAAGAGATCTYACCCAGCAGTTATGACTCTGGCAGAGCAATGCACTTGAAGCCCAGGTCAAGAGGAAAAAAAAAAATTAAAAAAAGCAGAAAGCCACAGGCAGAGATAAGAGCCAGCAGTACCCAGGGAGCTGTCAGGCCTCGGGGCAGGAGTGTGACCAGAGCTGCTGTGTGTGTTCAGAGATTACATCCACCCAGCCACTGCCATGCCCCGGGCCCCAGACTGCACTCCACATTTCAATTAGCCTCTGAAGATACCTGGCAATGGTGCAAGAGGAAATCCCAGACCCACTCAGGTGATCAGCTTCCCCTCTGAAAGACGAGATTTGATTACTCTGCTGTTGTTACTGCTGCTTACATAGCTGCAAATGCTATTARCACCCCCATTCTAGCCAGCCCTTTTATAACCCTGCTAAATGATTTGACTCAGCAGCCTCAGGAAAGAGCAGGTCTACAGGCTGGCTTGCACAAAAGCATTTTCCTTCTTATGAGACCCTTCTCCTCTTCTTTTTGTTGCAAGGACAGGGCAAGAAAGAAACTGGCAGGAATGAAACAGAGTGTTGTTCTTCATTACCCCCAGCCTCCACAGGCCCCTCATCGTGGCTTGATGCTTTAAACCCTCCCTTGGATGGTCTTATTTCTCCTCTTATCCTGGTTGAATATTTTCAACTTACTGTTATTCCATGGGAATTCAGCACCATCTGAGGTCTTTCCCAGTGTTCCTCCTGGCTGAACAGGAATGCAGGTGCAGTACCCAATACCCCCTGACATTASCACTAGGTGCCTTGCAAACACACTGAAAGAGATGCTGGTGAAGGTTGCTTGAAACTGAACATAAGAAGGTGTTTAGAGAGTTTGACATGCATTCCACACACCAGAGCAAACCCTACTGCTGGTGCCACTGTGCAGAGGAAGCAATGCCCCTCTCCTGGCCTACCACACASACCAACACAGCCCCACAACACCAAAAACCATGAGGATGAGGAGTAATCTGACCTTCCACAAACAGAGGTGTGGGTGAAGGATACAGTGAAAAGAGACAGCCAACAGTTTCTAGACAGATGGGTGAATTAGGTCAAGTCAGGCATCACAGATCGGGTCAGAGATTTAAAAACCCCAATTCAAGGGTAGGGCCAGAGCAAGGGAGTCTCTGGATACTTATTTAGGTCTATTAAAAGGATAGACAGAAAAGAGTGAACTTCTTGTCCTCAGGTCAAGACTGGAACATCACTCCTGCAGTTAAAAGGATTCAAGGAGCATGAAACCCAGTTGTTACAAAGGAAGCCCTGCAAACTGTTCCATTTCTGGTTAGTGCAGAACCCACAAACAAGATTGCTGACCTCCTCCAGGGACAAAGCTCAAGTTAGGAACCTTGTGTGCAGAAATAAATTACTCCATTCTTCCTCCAGGTACAACTCTGATTCACTGCTATGTGAATTTGCAAACTGACAATAAGCTGCAGAACATTAAAGGTACTTGAAGTATGATGGAGGAAAAGGCAGAGCACTGCACTTGGGAAGGAGAGGAAAATCATCAGACATTGACTGCCTAATGCAGTCTCACTGCCAGGCTCACCCACAAATAATACCTTGCTGCTGTTTCCCTCTAGGTATAGGAAATGTATTTTATGCAGCAAGTGAGGAACTGATAAACAGTGGCTGGAGCAGTAACTGGTTTCACAGAAAATACAATTAAAACCTTGCTTCTGTCATTAAAATTTTCCACTGCCCTGGTTAAATCATTAAAACCACCTATGCCACACAATTATCTAGCAAATATTGCCTGCTGTCTGCAAGCTCAGTGAGGATATGATACATGGAGATGCACTGCTGGATTTGAGAGAGAAAGACCATCATGTAGCTGTACTACCCTGCAAAATTACAGGGCTGAGCTCCTCTGTCAGCTCCAGAAATGCCTGTTTCCACCCAGAATGTACTAGAGCAAAACCACTGCAAACTCTTGCTTGTCTGCACGTTCCACACTGAAGGCACAGGAGGTTCAGGAGCTCATGTGAGCATGGAAGGGTGAGCACACAGCCAGCTGAGGTGCCCAGCCACAGCTCTGGCTGGGCAGTCACAGCCCCCTGCCCAAGGTGACTTCTGCCCATGGGAGCCCTGAGTCCTCTCCTGCCCATYCTCATCTCTTCAACCACACAACTTCATCTTTCCTCTCCCTCTCTTCAACCCCACTGAGGGGTCCTGAAAGATTMGACTGGGGAAGGGGGAAGAGCAGAGCACTCTGTTTTTCAGGGGAAAGAGGAAACATTGGCTCAAATGAAGACTGAGCAGAAGAGCAGCTACTGCTGCATTCAGCAGCATAAGATGAAAGCCCATGATTTTGGCACTGCTAACTTCTGCAGCACAGCAGGGAGAAATGCTGGCTAGCCTGTCACCCTCTTGAGGTATTCCATGGGCCATATTAAACCACATAAAACACATATAGAAGCTCTTAAATCATAAAATATATTTTCAACATTATGGCTATGATAGCTGTGCAGTTAAAATCCTTAACTGCTGGCAAGTTCCACTGTTTAATTTACAGAACATGGCAATTGTGCTGCAATTATGGTGTGCTTGTCCCTGAGACATTGTGCTGCACACAGGCTGTCTCTGTGTCTGCCTCTTTGTACAATATTTCCATCAAAAGCAGTCTCTCTGCTTTTACAGTCTTCAGGCACAGCTATAGAGCTCTCAAAAAAGCTACAGAGTTCTCAAACAGGCACTCAGAGAGGGCTGATTCCAGTCATGCCAAGAACAAAGGTATTTTAGTGGTTCCCATCACRGAATCACACTTACCAAGCCAGCCTTTTGCCAGTCATTGTCTTGAAAATATGGGATTTGCATCAACACATTTACTGGTGTGAGATTTGCCTTTGCTCAAACTTCAGTACTTGGAGCACTTGGAAAAACCAGCAGGTTGTGAGAGGAACACAGAGCCGGGTGTTTTGTATACCAAGCTAGAKTCTGATTTTTACTCCTGCTTCTAAAGCAAAAGTAATTTGCTACTTTGATGGTGAACTGCAACATTAGGCATTATTTTTGTTTCAAAAATGCCATTAATCCTGAAATTTCTAGCAATTCACTCCCAGTGAGCACATCCCTCAACGTGGCTCACACACTGTCTGCCTTATTTTGTTTTTAATACAAACAATAGCAGCAACTTGAAAAATTCCTACCTAAACCTCAAGGTGACTGGCATGAAAAGCAGATGTTCCAGCTGGTTTTGATCACTGCAAGTGGTATTCCTGGCGCACTCCCCACCATTTGGTCAAGCTGTGTCCTTAGAGACAGGAGAGGCAACAAAGGCCTGTTCATTGAGGTAATAAGTTATTTAAAGCTGAAGTTTGCCTCCATTTATCAGTACCTCAGTGCAACACAGCGCAGGCATTGCACTTGTGCACAGACCTGGCAGGCTCCCTGCCTGCTCTAATTCCTACCTACTGCATCATCATCATCATCAGTGAGGACTGATTTTCCAAAGAGATTCATGTTTCTAAATGCTTTCTACCACCAACACATCCGCTGCTTTGAATAAAGCWGCAGAATACATGCAATTAATAAGTAGCTGAATAAATGCAATTAATAAGAAGTAACCTAGGTAGGCATCTTCCCTCCCCTGAGCATGGGGAGGTRCCTACAAAAATCAAGAAAGAAAACRGCAATTTTACGCTCAGYAGTCCTARCCATCTGTTTTTCTTTYTGCAACAGGACTGTGCCCAAGAGAGCTCAACAAGGTCATCCACAAAGCTTTCAGAAAGCTTTGGTAATTGCATTTTTCTCAAGTGATCCAAACACTGCAGCAAGAGAMTGTCCAAAGAGCTTCCCAAGATTTTTTTTTTTTTTTAAATACAGGAGCTGTCTAGGATGCAAAGCTGAACATCAACTGAGCAACAGACTTTCAAGTCAACATTTATTACTGCTTTACCAAACACAGCTAATGTACTGGTTTTTGTCTTCGGTGAGGATTTTCCTGAAGACTCAATACCTTGCTACTTCCACATAGATGCAGCATTCCCAAAATACCTTCTTGCAGCTTGGTTTTCAGTCAAGTTYTGTGGAACTTTGTGCTGTAGAAAATGCCATTCACTGCTTCCATGAGAAAAACCCCCACACTTTACTTMCATCTCTACTTGCCATTTGTATTTGCTATTTTGCCCAAAGCTGCTGTAACCATTTTCCTCCCCTGCATTYACCTCAAAAGCAGAAACTCACTACTGCTGAAATTGTTATTTCCACAGTCTCTGCAGGCATTGCAACAAAATTACCACCCTACACTTTCAGTTTCAGTGGTGACTGGAGGCAGACTATGGACATGACTATGGGCAGAGGAAAAGAAAGAAGGGGCTGGACACATACCTGCCAGAAATAGTGCAGGTAGGGTTGACCTGACCTCAAGGCAAGGAGGTGAGCTAAACCAACCCTCCTGCAGGCCGCCCTGAAAATATGTTATTATTTGTTTAAATGACTCTAAATTGCCTGTGTTTAAATTTGTTTAAATTACTTTAAGTTGAGGACAGCAGAACGACTGTTCTGCCCATGGCTCTGCACAGGAAACCCTGCTCTGACATCAAACAAAGCCCTGGGGACAGAGGCACCTCTGACTGTGGGACAACACAAAAGCTCCCCAGCAGCTCTGCTGAGGAGGGAYCAGCAGCACACATACTGATAAACATCAAACCCACAGGGATGTAACAAGTCTCCAACACAACAAAGAGGAACTGACAGTGCAGCGATTGAGGCACTGCTCTGGTGCTGCTCACATCGGAAACAATCTGATGATTGCATTTTGAGTCAGATGAAGCTCTTCTAATGATGTTACTGGGATTTGGATGGGACTCTAAAATCACTCCCAATACTTCAGGAACGTGGATGCAATCCCTGTTTATATGTTTACTTCCACAATTTTGATTCAAAATCCAAACCTACAACTCCTGGTTCAGACTTAGGCATCATTGAATGATTTGTGCTGAAAGGGACTTCCAAGTTCCAACCCCTCTGCTGTGGGCAGGGAACTCTCCCACTAGAYCAGGCTGCTCAAGGGCCCATCCAACCTGATCTTGAACACTTGCAGGGATGGAACATCCACAACTTCTCTGGGCAACCTRCTCCAGTGCCTCACCACCCTCACAGTGACAAATTTCTGCCTAATATCTAATCTAAACTTGCCCTCTTYCAGTTTAAAGCTATTCCCYCTTCTCRTTACATGTCCCCCTCAAAAGTTCCTTTCCAGCTTTCTTGTGGACCACCTTCAGGTACTGGAGGGCTACTGTAAACATGATCAAACATTGATTAAAATGGCAGCAAAAGGCAACTGGAAAATCAGGATATTCTCCAAGAATGTCTGAAATTTCTCATCAGATGCTGACACCACCAAATCCACGCTCAAAGCTTTACCTGACCTCTAAGCCTAGATGTCAGCTTTCATGTGTCTTTGCAGTGGAACTGTGCATGCAATCTGACACCAGCATCTCTGTTTAGCAAAGCTGAGATTTGTAACACTGATTTCCTCTGAATCATCATCAAATACCAACTGCTAGTCGGGCCGGAAAAACATGCAAAGACAGGCTAACATTTTGATAAGTAATGGAAAATCCTATGTACCTATGACTTAAAATATTAAGCCTCAGAGTACTAAGGGGGCAAGAGCATGCTTGGACTCTTCCATGACTCAGGGTCAAAACTTACAGGGACAAAACAAGCTCCAGACCTTCCTTCAGTWCTGCCTCTGAGTAAATGCATGCCGTGCAATGGGACAGACTGCTTCTGGGACAGCTTTATTTACACAACATGGGTTGCTATGAGGAAAAATCAGGGTTGTGTAAACTCTCTTTTATAGAGCTCTTACCCAGTGACATAATTCCAAAATACRAACTTCTGAAATATTGTTTCTCCTCTGTCTCAACTCCCACGTCAATGTCCTGCTCTGGACTTCAAACCAGCCTGTGCAACACACTTGACAAAAATGATTCAGAAAGTGGGAACCAGGAGCAGTTCATACAAAGTACTTTTTGTCCCACAGAATCACAGACTATTCTGAGTTGGAAAGGATCCAACAAGGATCATCAAGTCCAGCTCCTGGCCCTACACAGGACAAGCCCAAGAATCCCAGAGAGCCTTGTCCAAATGCTCCTTGAGCTCTGTCAGGCCTGGAGCCRTGACCACKGCCCTGGGGAGCTGTTTCAATACCTGAACAACCTCTGGGTGAAAAACCTTTYCCTGATATTCAACCCMTACCTGCACAGAGACAAAAAGAAAGAGCTTGTATTTACCATAACCTAGTTTGCTAAAACACTCATGCCTAAATCCCACTGTTTGGCAGAAGATTTACTGAGACTGCTGAATATTTTCAGCCTGCTAAACTGGGACAGACTCCACTCTCACTTGGGATTATTTTTTTAATGTGGTGTCTTCCAATTAAAAACTTTCTCAAGAAGACCCAAAAGATTCCACACAAGAAGAGGCAAGAAGAGTAATTTTAGTTTGCTCTGTAAATCTTGCCTTAAAATTTTTTTTATTTGGTTTTTTTTTTTTTGAGCATCCCAGGATCCTTAAAATCCACTGGAGATGGATTTTAAGGATCCAGCCGGAGAGGTATTGTCAGGACCCAGGACTGCCCTGGGTGATTTGAGACCCTGGCARGGGGCTCAGAGACCTTGGCACGGAGTCAAAAACACCTGTGCCTTTGATTTTMACCCATGGAAACAATTACCAACTTTGTGTGAAGAGTTAYAAGCCACAAGAGTTTAAGCAGGAYAATAGTTAATTTGTCACAGGGTGAAAAAGTAGAATTTTKRGGTTTTAGAATGGGGGTTCAAGAAGCAAGATGGAGAAATCTGGGCATGTCCTGTCCTTCTTCTCCTTCTTCTTGTCTTCCATCTTCTGCTGGGATGGTGACACTGATTGGTTTAGAATAGAGACAGACTGTCTGACACAGGTGATAGGTATTGGGAAATTATTGTAAATAAAGTACACGTAGTTCTTAGTATAAAAAGTTAACACCACCCCAAGGTAAACAACCTTAAAAAGCAGAACCAACAAATCTCGACTTCTTTGGCRGTCGCAGGGCTGGGAAAAAWAGACTTTCTAATAYCTTGGGGGTCATCTCAACCACAGAAACTTGAGAAGGGATGACAATGGCATCATCCCCYGGACAGGGATGGTGATGGAGGAGGGATGCTCCACGTGGCAGTGTCGGGACACACCCCGGCCCACCAGGACCAGGACCAAGCCAAGGGGGCCCTGGGGCACCAGCAGCCCCCAAACTCCACACCTGGCTTGGCTGGGTTTGACATCTCCCCCACCCCTGGCCCAGTCTGGCTCTGCCCCACCCAGCTCTGCCCTCCTGGTCTGGCTCTGCCCCACYCAGCTCTGTCKCCTTGCTGGTGCATGGAACACTACCCTTGAACTTTCCTCTAAAAAGACTCCAGTATGCTGCTGTCACCTGCTCACCATGAACACACTTGCAGATGTGCAGACATACAATTAGAGGAAGTTACAAATAAGACCCCTGTGTGAGGCACAGCGCAGCTGAGAAGCAGGGAGGTTTAGGATTCAAGTAGTTTAAAGGAGTTTTAAATGGCTGATGGAGAAGATTCAGTTTGCTTTAGCAAAGGACATGCAATAATAATGCATGCACTTAGTGCAGAAAGAGAAGAAACAAAGCTCTTAGTTGGTCCATAGGCACATCCCTCACTGAGAGGGGTTTTGAAGCTGATTAAGATCTTTCTTATCTGAAGTGCCAGCAATTGTTAAACTGCATCTCTCATTTTTAGCTGATTCCAACTGCAGATCCTTTCTGAAGACCAAGTTGAAAGAGATCCACGTTCTTAGGGGAAAAAATCCCTTATATACTACATCTCCTGTCATTCTTTCCCTATAYAGGGAGTTTGAGTTGTTGCAGATTGTTGGGGTTTTTTCATTGTCACGCAGCTTAAATATATTATTATTATTATTATTGTTGTTATTATAGCTGAGAGTTAGAAACACAAAATGCTTTAACAGTGGAAATATGATGGTAAAATTGTGCACTTCATGAATGACATTTAAGCTGTATTACAAATTTAACACATTTCTGTGCTACCTTCTGTATTAACAAAACCTGTGTGACAAGTCTAGTGCTTTATCACACTGCCCTAAATTTCATAAAGTCAGGGGAACCATTTCTACTGCTCTTTCAGAACTTGCAGGGAACTGAAAAATTATTTACTGGGAAATTTCTGGTTTGAGTTCTGCCCCAGACAGAACAAGCTGAGAGCCATTCATGAGCTGAGCTGCAGCTGAACTTTCTGGAGCCCAGGCTGCAGGGGCCAGCCAAATGCTGCTGCAGGGCCCCTGTTTTCCACCAGCAATCCCTGCCACCAGCAGGCATTCCTGAGGGCTTCCAGGAGGTGATCCTTCACCCAGCAGGAGACAGCTGGGTTAGTTGCCTTGGAGCTGGGCCAGCATGCCTCACAGAGCTATCCTGTTTCAGTGGAATATTTAACTTTGCTGTAGCTTTCTACCAGAGCATTAAAATTGCCCTTCCAACTGCTTAAGGTGGCTTGCAAGGACTGATTGCAAAATTATCATTTTCTTTCCAACACACTGGAAATTTCCATAAGCCAAGGAAGAGGGCTTCCTACTGCCCAGCACTCATCCAGCTAATGAACTTCAGGACAAACAAAACCCTAACAACTGTCTAATCCTCCTCTTGTGTAATTCAGTACAGGAAACTCACAAAGTAATTCCTGTACTGGCTCCAGAATGAATGTCCACTGAAAATGCCATCTRACATTGGTTTTTTTACATGCTGACCTGAGATTCCATCCAAATACTTTCCTCAGTCTCTTTACTAAGTTTTACTGACCTTTTCCACAGGCTCCTGGTGTGATTCCTACCAAGCTCCACTGACTCTGTTCAATTTGAGTCCTTTTCCATAATGGTAAGAGTGAAGTGCCTTACACAACCACATATATCAAAATACCCCAAAATTCTAGCATGTTCTGCCAAAACTTTGGCCAGAGAGAACAGCTGTCCTCTCACCTGTATTTTGCCAAAAGCTGTTTACTGTCTGTCCTTTATGTTCCTCTGACCCCAATCACTCACAAACCTCCAGGTTCTACATTGCTGGGACAGCATCCGACCTCAGGTCTGGTGCTCTTATTACAATGCATTTATGTGCTAATCACTGTTTTAGAGGAAAAGTTCCCAGTGTCTTCTGGGATGGAGATGAGGACTGCGTGTGTCTGTGACTTCCTGGGCTCCAAAACAGCCCAGGGTAGTTCATTCTTCAATACTCTTTTACTGTATTTTTAATGCATGCTAATACCAAAGCACAGAATTGCTGAGGCTGGGCACCACCTCTGGAAATCATCTGGTCTGAACCCCGGCTCACAGCAGCATCACTGTCACCTAAAGCAGCTTGCACCAGAATCCCAAAGTCCCCCTCCCTTCCCTTTCCTTTCCTCTTTCCTTTCCTTTCCCCACCTCCAAAGGGATTCTCTGAAGCAGGTCCCTAAACACAGTCAAGTCTTCTCTCATGAAGTCCTGGACTGTGACTTGCCTTGCTCCAWGTTTACTCCAGACTGTTCACCACACAAGACAAAAATAATTTGTGAACAGTTTTAAGACAGACAGCCATCTAAATACACTGATAACTCTCAACCCCAAAAGTTTACAACTTCATTACTTTTGGAAAATCCTGTCTTTAAGTACCTTGGAAGCATTAGTCCCAAGGGAAAATACTGGGATTTGAGCCAAGCCACACAYGTGCCTATTTAGAGTCCAGCCTAAAATGGCAATACAATTAACTACTTCAGAGTTTGCAAGAATACTGTGAGGTTTCCTCTCTCACTCTGTGCTCTCCATTCTCTCCATTAGAGATGAACCTTCTTCACAGCAAGTTTCAAGTCTGTGATCAAAAACCTTTGTGATCCTGGAAAATGAGAATGGAYGGACAAAAGAGAAGAGATTGAATGCCAGGAGGAACAAGGTTTTGCAACCTAAGTTTATTATTCATATCCCTACTATATTAATGAGAGAAGAACTTTTTTCATTCAAATAAAGCAACCACAGAATAATATCTAGGTTACCACCTCAGAATTTCATAGGATCTACAAAACATGGAGCAGAAAGTAAATCCTGTTCGCTGCAGGATTTTGGGGCTTTGTCTATTATATTTCATAACACACATAAGTGCCACTGTTAGACACGCTCTTCTGCTTTTGATGCCAAAATAATGCAATGGGAATTTCAGCAGTCTATTGCCCAGCAGCTTATCCCTCCAAAAAAGTCCTCTCTGATGGAATATGCTAACAGGTAAACTGTCAGCAAACCAAAATTGCTCATCTCCACCAGGTCCTTTCTGTGCTGCCCTGGCTCTTGCCAAGACCTGGTGGTGCAGTGCACAAAATGAAGACAGCACCACTCCAGGATGGCCCAATGTGCWCTCCTACACCCTCCTCACTCTTTTAGCCAACATCAGCAGTGYCACTCACACAACAGACATCACACACTGGGGTTTAGCCTGCTTTTAAGGATCTGGGCTGCTGGAGTGAGTTTTGTCACACCATTCCACAACACTGACTGAAATATGAGGTGCTTGCTCAGCACTGGTTCAGACAGCACTGCAATGATGGGGCTTTCACCCTTCTTGAAAAGCAGCTGTGCTGGTGTTTGAAAATTGAGTAACCTTAACAGCAGCACTGATGAAAGATCAGGATAAAACTTGTGAGGAGTAAATACAGAATGAGTAAATTCCAGCATGTCCTGAATGCCAGCAGGCTCTCCTTGACTATTTTTCAGTCAACATTTGATGGTGAGAGTAACATAAACTTGACCCACAGAAGTACTGTGAGGGTCAATTATTTCACTTTCTAAAACATCAAAAAATACCAGCATGGAGAGTCTGATTCACAAGGTCCGTGCACTCAGGTTCACATAGATTTGTTACAAAAATGCTCCTGCTTCTATTGGAAAAATCAGGCCTCTGGGCACTCTGATCCTCATTAGAAATAAGGAAAAAAACTCGCTTTCTAGTTAAAAAAAAATCTGATCTCTGTATCTCAGAAGCTGGCAAAGTAAGCCTCACTGGATTTAACTTCAAATGCTTCTAACTGCATAATTTGGAAATGTCAGAGCAACGTTTTTYATTCATCTCTGCATATGATCAAAAGCATGACTGTCACAAAACCAGAGACACACAGCAYGTCCCAGAACTTTGGTGAAATCTGGTCCCTAAAGCATTCAGTTGCTGTGAGCAGCCCTTGTGGAAAGATATMTTTTATGAACATTTCTAAGTATTTTGGGTTATCTCAAATAAAAGAAGAGTTTAATTAGCAACTTCATCCCTGCTGCAGACTGTGAAGAGCTACAAAAACCAGAACATGCATAATTTTCCACCAGACTCTATAGAAATTTTTCACATATTTCTAAAACCTATCCCTCTATCTAACCCCAGGAAGTCTTATGGGTCTTTTTCACAAAACCTGAGCTCACTCATGCTAGCAAAGTAGTGGGCTCTCTGGACAGGCAAGCTCTCATCCAGCACTAGCTCCAAAGAGAGGGAATACACCTTGGGCATAACACTAACTTAAAATTTTTAGCAAACAGGAAATATCACAGAAGAGAAAAAAAACCCCTGTATTTTTGTCTACCAACTCTGCAATAACAAGTTGACTGTACAGTTTCTTCCACCCCTTCTCAGCTGGCCTCTCCATGCTTTTTATTTATTTTCTTTTCTCCCTCAAGGGCACTCCCTCTCCCTCTCAGACTCTTACAGCCTCTGACTATTTTGGGAGAGCACATAGACCTTCCCATCTCCCAGTGGCCCTCCTGAGACTTCTCCTGAAAGCTCTCTCATGTTTCCTGGTGAGCTCTGTCTCCTCTTTCATCAGCTGCCTGCAAGCCCTGCCCCAGTCTTACAGCACTGGAAAGAAACACAACTCAACAGCATTAATAAATGATAGCTGGTCCCTCCTCTMCCTTTCATCTCYTCTTCTCTGGCTGGAAGCAATCCACCTGCTCCCAAGGCAAGGAGCAGGCATCTGCAGGGGCCAGGCTGTGGGGCTGCCTTGTCAAGCTCCAGGATTGACTCCAGGACAGGCTGGTGTCTAAGCAGGCTGGTCACCGAGCCAAAATGTTCTTCTCAGGTGGCCCAGCCTCCTGCCAGCACCTGGGGTGGAGAACACCGGGTGGCTCCAGGAGCACTGCACTTCACCTGCTGGCCACAGGCTGCTCCCAGGAAKCAGCCACCACTCCCTGCTCCTTCCCTGCCTGGAGCTCCTTACAAAAGCCCATTACATTTTGTGACTCACCCCTCACCCCGGGGTAAATCTAAGGAAAGAAGCAAGGATGAGGAGAAAAAAGAGTAACTGTCATACCAAAAAAAAACCCCAACATATRTATATATAAGCTATTCTTTCCACCCAGGACTGCCCCATCTCAGAYGTGAGAAAAGCACCAATGAAACCATCACAGCAAGCTCCCAGAGCTCCAGCTGGGGCAGGGGTGATGGACACCCAATGGCCCTGCTGACTCCTGACCTGCCACAAAGGCCTGGGGGATAGCAGTGAAGCTCCTTACAGTGCTTCTTAGAGCTCCTTACAGTGCAGGGCCACATTTCTCACAGCAAAGCAAGTCCTTTCCCCTCCCCAGCCTGACAAGATGTAGCACTGACCTCTAACAGACTGATGGGARCAGGATTTGCTCCCATTGGAGGAGTAAATTTGGGGAGGCTGTGGTACCTGTGAACCTGAGACAGAAGAATAAACCCCCAGTGAAATCCTGCCTGCCTCAATACCACAAGCAAAGCAGGAGCCACAAGGGAGCACATTTGTTCAGCAACTCARTGTGCAGACTTTAAGTAGGACCCGTGAGATGCCAAAAAGCAATTACAGTCAAAGAGGTGATACAGGACAGCATCTCAGTATCCTGTATTTTCTCTCTTTTTAGCAGATTGCTCCAGTTCACTCTGCTTTTATATCAAAAGGATGTTTTCTAACCAATGGTGCTGCAAACTGCAAGCTGGAGAACCAAGCCAGGTTATTTTTTGCTCTTTAAAAACAAAAACATTGCCCACAAGGGATTTTGCCCAATGGTCAAAACTGCCCAGCTGCTCATTTGTGTGCACAGCTGTATGCAGTTTGTACAGAGCTSTACAGCTACAGGAGTGGAAGGAACACAGCAAAACCAAGCTGCCAGAACCAGCAACAYTAAAAGGATCCTTTTAACCACTCATCTTAGTAATTAAAGTAGCCTTCTTCCAGTTTTCGGAGTGATTGAACCACCCTGGAAGAATCAACCCCAACATATTTTCAAACCATGTTTTGGTTTACTCAGAGAGGGCCAGTTTTTAACTCACTTCTTACAAGCATTCACAACAGGCCTGGATTGTCTAAAGGCCAGCCTTAGCCAGACCAGGAGGGAAGTAAAAAAGAAAAAGCAATGCCCATACAATGGCTAAACAATATAAGGTACATGCCAGGAGATGTTGATCTGCTCCTGGAAGGTGCATAAGCAAACAAACAAAGTGAAATAAATATGGTAGTTTATCTGTTGCAGTTTCTTCACTCAGCTCTAAGACCCTCTGCCAGAGATACAGCTCCTGTGCATGGAACAGAAACCACAGAGGCCTGCCTAGGGCTACTCAGCAGGCAGACATGGTCCAAACTTACTGAATGCTGCTGGTTTCAATTAGGGACCAGAGCTGGGGCTTTAACTCCATTTTACAAAAARAAAAAGGGCTCTCTGAAAAGTCACAGCATAGGCACAGTACCTCACTGTGCAGGAAATAAAAGCCTTACGTAGGAATTTAGTAATTAGAAGATCAGGCCATCATGGGATGGTTCACCCCATCAGATAATCCACCTTTGACCAGCAGCCAACATCTAATGTTGAAAAGGCAGAAGAAAATAACCTTCAAAAGTACCTTTAGCTGTATTACCTTACAGAGAAGGAAAAAAAAAAAGTCCTCATGACCTAGAGCAACAGTCAGTGGATGCCCTGCAGCACAAATTGTAATTACTCTTCTCTTGCCAGGCATAGTTGCAAGTGTTACTGTTAGTCATAAAATAATCCAACCCTTAAAAAAACACCAGCCGCACCACTTGCATCACTGGCTCCTGCAACACTGGATTAACTATGCTGAGAGCACCCAGCACACACACAATAGACTATTTTACAAACAATGCTTTACAGGTTCATGGTGTAACTCCCATTAAATGTTACAGTGCTGAGGGAAATCAAGAGACTGATTTCATCTCTAAAGACACTTTGAATTCTGCTGTAGGACCGGTGTGAAGTTGTCTCTCTTCACAGGGGAAAAAAATAAAGACATAGGTATTTTACACAACCAARTCCTGTCACAAGAAAAGCTCTTCTGCCTCAGCCACCTCTGCTGTTCCTTCCCCTTGGTCCTTCTGAGACCTCRTGATATCCCTGAGCACTGAGGCACACACAGAGCCAGCTGCTCTGCTGCAGMCAGAGATGTATCTGCATTCAAGGGCATGTCAGAGCTCAGTCGTGCCTGTTTATGTTCTCTTCCATTTTTAAACAAAGCTGCTCTGGACCATGTTGGCTGCAGCCCAGTGGGAGCCCCACCACTGGCTTCCGTGGGCTCAGATCCAGCCCGTGGCCTCCCTCTACTTATGTTTTGATGAGCTGCAGCCAGCAAGGCAGACAGCTTTGTTGCACAGCCAATTKTTTACAAGTCACACACCAGTGAGTGACTCCTGGGTCACCTTTCCTCCTGAACAGTGCCTGTGTGACCATATTTGAAAGAGRTTTCCTTGTATTTTTCAGTTTCAGGTGCAAGGTGTCCAGTCTCACTGTGGCCTTCCCAAACAACTCCAGTAACTAAGAGGGATCCAGTTATGCAGATGMAGGATGTACTGGTTTGACCATCTCAAATCTCATACAGCCTTACTTTAATTAGGTCCTTACAGCCACCTCTGAGTTGAGAAATCCTTCTTGTTTAACAGTTTCTTCCTCCAGCATTACCAGATCCCCAGGCAAAGTGCACAGAGCTGGAACCTGAGTCCCTGCAGAGCTTTGCCCAGCAGCGTTGTGGCACAGGTGATGGTGAGCTCAGGCACCCAGGTGTGTGCWGGGGAGCCACAGAGTTACTGCTGCTTACAGCCACCACCTGCACAAGGAGGTTTCTAGAAGTTGTCAAGAAGCCCACATGACCTGACAGAGCCAGAGTCTGCCCGCAGATTAAACAGAGGGATAAAAACAACTGTGTGCACATGGTCTGGAGAAAGYGTCCTAGGTTGTGGCACTGTCCATGTGATTGTTACCTGTGACAGCTGTACTCAACTCCATGTGCAGCTGGTCCCCAGAGACCAGCAGCAACCCACACTKAGCAAGAAGGGTGCCTGGGCTCTGGATTCACCCCTAATTTCTGCATTTCCACMCACTCTCAGCCAGTGTCACCCACTTCACATCCAGTTCCCTTGGCCATGACCAGTCAGCCTCCTCTCTGCAACATCTCCAGCACCACAATGAAAAGCAGAGGGGCTTTGACATCATGCATTTTGATCTATTCACAAGCACCCCTCCTTCTTTTTATCCTCAAGATCCCAAATTTTTCAGGTGATGAAGAGAAGGGCCATGAGCTAGAGCAGGGAGGAGGCAGAAAGGCTCACTGTGGCACCCTGTTCTTAGGAGCCAGTAGAGCCTTTCCTGGCAAGCAGAGAGGCAGCAGGGAGTGACTGACACCAACTCCCTGCACAGACCTCACATCAAAGCCTTCCTGCAGGGCAGCTACASTCAGGTACTGATGGGCTCTGCCAGGACGGGAAATCTAGCAAATGCCACAGAGCAGGTAGGTTGTCAAGGAGACCCTCTGCACCAGTTCCCTTCAGATGTGGCCAAAGCAGACTTGGCCCTCTCAGTGCATCAACAGAGCCAAATTTGGTTGTGAARTTTTACATCAAAAAATGTGGAGAATTTGTTACAGGGTTGAAATCTTAGGATCCCTACAGACTCGTGATCAGACAACTACTACTGATATCTGTTATCTTGGCTAATGGAAGCACAAACAAGACTCACTCCTCAATTAAGAATAATTTCTTGGAATTTTAGACTTTTTCAGCAACAACATGCTTTTTGTCTTAGTTAGCTACAAGTGACAACTCTTTGTTTTAAGATCTCTGCCTCCTGAGGTTACAGAATCACAGAATATGCCATGTTGAAAGGGACACACAAGGCTCATTGTGTCCAACTCCTGGCCCTGCTCAGCACCATCCCCAAGAGTTGCATCAGGTGTCCAAGACTGTTGTCCAAGTGCTTGAGCTCTGTCAGGCTTGGTGCTGCGACCACCCTCTGGGTGAAGAACCTTTGCTTACATCCAAACTAAGCCTGCCCTGACACAACTTTAGGTCATCTCCTCAGGTCCTGTCCCTGGTCACCACTGAGAAGAGATCAGTGTCTGTCYCTCATCTTCCCCTCATGAGCAAATTGTAGCCTGCAATGAGTTCTCCCCTCATTCTCCTCTTCTCCAGGCTGAGCAGAACAAGTGTCCTCAGCCTCTCCTCACACGACTTCCCCTCAAGGCCCTTCACCACCTCTGTTGCCCTCCATTGGAGACTCTCTAATGGCCCAATGTCTTTTTAACATTGTGGCACCCCAAACACAACATTCAAGGTGAGGCTGCCCCAGTGCAGAGCAGAGCAGGACAATCCCCTNAGGTCATCTCCTCAGGTCCTGTCCCTGGTCACCACTGAGAAGAGATCAGTGTCTGTCTCTCATCTTCCCCTCATGAGCAAATTGTAGCCTGCAATGAGTTCTCCCCTCATTCTCCTCTTCTCCAGGCTGAACAGAACAAGTGTCCTCAGCCTCTCCTCACACAACTTCCCCTCAAGGCCCTTCACCACCTCTGCTGCCCTCCATTGGAGACTCTCTAATGGCCCAATGTCTTTTTAACATTGTGGCACCCCAAACACAGCATTCAAGGTGAGGCTGCCCCAGTGCAGAGCAGAGCAGGACAATCCCCTCCCTCACCCAGCCAGTGATGCCGTGCCTGATACCCCCTGGACACAGATGTCCCTCCTGGCTGCCAGGGCACTGCTYRCTCATGTTCARTTTCCATCAACCTGGACCCCCAGGTCCCTTTCCATGGGCTCATTCCCCAGTCTGTCTGCATGCCCAGGGTTGCCCCATACCAGGTGAAGAATCTGCCACTTCCCCTTGCTGAAGTTCATATGTTGGTGATTGCCCAGCCCTCTGATATGTCAAGGTCTCTCTGCAGGGCCTTCTTGCCTTCAAGGGAGTCAGCAGCTCCTCCCAGTTTTGTACTTTCTGCAAACGTACWTAGCATCCCTTCTAGCCCTGTGTCCAAGTCATGTGGACTCTCATCCGTGCTCCTCGTGTCCAGAGCTGAGGTTTTGCTGGCACTTTTCCTCCTGTCAACAGAGATTTTAAACTGGRTCASTTTGTGGTCACTGTGGCCAAGACAGCCACCCATCTCCCCTTCAGCAATGAGACCCTCTCTGTAGACAAGCAGCAGATCAAGGAGGGCATCTTTCTGAGTTGGATCCCTTAGGACCTGTTCCATAAAGGTGTCATCCACTTTTTCTGGATCTTCTGGTTGTACTACCTGTGTGGTGCCCCCAGTTAACTTCTGGCAAGTTGAAACTCCCCAAAAGGACCAGGGCAGCTGACCTGGAAGTGTTCCCTTAATGCCTCAAAGAATAATTTGTCAGTGGGAGTTGGTGTCCCARTTTGTGGCTGGGAGTCTATAGTAGCCTCCCACAATGCCATTTGCATTATTTGTTTGCTCCTTGAYTCTTACCCAGAGGCTCCCAGCTGTTCCACTGCCAGCTGTGAGCTCTGTACATGGTAACCCTTCTGTTACACACAGTGCCACCCCTCCAGGTGAGGAAATGCTGTGGGATAGTGGAAGAATTTGAAATTTAAATGCATGGCTGCAACCCTAGAAAGGAAACTTGCAATGGCCACGTCATGTCTTATTTATTTCAGGATCTGACCTCTTGAATACATCAACGTTGTTCTCCACCTTAAAGGAGAGTAAAAGSACTTTAACATACTGCAAGCTGTGCAGTCCCAGGAGTTTAGCAGGAGATAGCAAGGCTTTCATGGTCATGAAAACATTCAGGGGAACACAGTGAAGCAGTACTAAGTAGGTGAGGTCAGCAACAAGCAGGCACTTGCATGCTGGGGTGGACAGGTATGYGTGAAGAGGAGTGAACGTGTGGGGAGCACATCCAAACGCCCAGAGAGCACAGGGAGGAACATGGAGCTGGGAGATGAGGTGGGTGGACAGCCCCAGAGATGAAGGGATGCCTTTTGGCAGGAGCAGAGATGTTTTGCAGGGAGGAGCTGAGCGATACGGGGCTTTGGGTGTGGAAGGAGGGAGGAGGGGAAAACTGGTGCAACAACAAAGGAATGAGCAAGAGCTGCAATCATTGAGGCACAGGCTGGGGTTATCCAGGTGCTGCTGACTTCCCCTGGGCAGGGAGCTGGTACAGGAATTGCAGCACACACCTGAGATGTGCCTACAAATGGTTCCTTGGGACAGTTTTACATGGGAGACAGCAGCATGTAATAGACATGGACTGTTTCCTGAAGTCTCTCACCTGTGGTGCCTTCACTGCATACATATCCCACACAGAGAGGATCCCTGGCTACCACCATGCACAAGGRAAGGCAACAAGAGAAACCCTGTGTCAGCAAGGAGCAGCACTGAAGAGGAAGTGCCTGGAAGCACTTTCTTCTCTGGTGGACACCAAATGCAGAAGACAGCCTGTATCACTCACAATGTTCTCAGACTGCATCTAAGACTGGTCCCATGAATCCCAGGCTGTATCTCAATATTAACTGTAATGTTAAAACATCAGGGCAGGGTGTAATGATGCCTCCCACACCCTGGCTCCACACAAAGGAAACCACTGCAGCCTGCAAGGYTTTTATGCAGAAGAGTAAAGCTGGTGTTGAAGATGTCTCTCTGGTCTACAAAACAATTCACTGAGCACTATCAGCAAGTTGTTTAAGAGCAGCAGCACAGTGCTTAGCTGCCAAAACCCTCACCTCATCTCCATTTCACTCTTCTGGTTCAGAGCAGAGAGGGAAGAGCTGCAACTGGATGTTCATTACAGATCAGCTCCACACAGGCCACCTTGGGTAATATGAAGTGCATGTAAAATTGCCCTAGAAGTGGAGCTCAGCATCAAATTCCCAAACAACACAATGTGAAGTWCAGGTGCTGCAATTCTTCTGATGGGAAGTAATAGTTCTTAACCTGGAACAAACAGGTTTGATTAGATATGCTCAGCAAACAGAAGGAACACAGGTGCCTTTGGAGCACAGGACACTTAAAACATGCTATCATGAGGCTACTCGGCACACAATGCAAAATGAGGTTAGGCCTTTGTTTTCTTGGGAGATTCAATTGCTAGTTTCTGAGTTTCTGGACTCTGGGCTGATTTTGTAGTGCTTAGATCACACAGAGATCCTCTACATGTAGTACATGCCTTTAGAAYTTGAGGTACTGTGATGTGCCGACAAATGGTTCCTTGGGACAGTTTTACATGGGAGACAGCAGCATGCACACATCTGCAGAAAATAAAATTGTGCTTATTTCTTTACAAAGCCATAGATCCAGACARTACCATCACATCTACTTGAAATAAWAACAGTAATTTTTWAAATCTGGATTATTGATCAAGATTTGCAAAGAAAGGTACACATGGTTTCATTTAAGCCATATAGTGAAATGACAAATCCCAAACACTCATGACAGAATAGCTGGTAAAATCTGACAGCATTAAAGAAAAATGATAACTTATGTGCCTSCAACTGCACAAATGGATCTACCAAACTCATGAGAAAAATCACTAAAGCCTCATGCCTCTGCCTTGATCTGCCAAGCTGGCCAGGGCTGGGCAAGGGTTGTCCTGAGTGTTTGCTACAAGCACAATGGTGGCTCAAATGCTTTACTCCCTCCTATCACCACTTTCTCTCATTCTCTCTTCTCTTCTCTTTTTTTTTTTTTTTTTTTTTTTTTTAACTAGTGTATGCTTGCTCTGGGAAATTCCCCCCATCAAGCACTGCCTGATTTGAGAACCAGCCCAGTATCAAACACCTGAGCTGTCCTCCTTCTGGGGCCTTCTACCCTCAGCCAAGCAATGTATGAAGCTCCACTCTCCCAGAAAAGCTTTTCAGTGACTAAAGCCTTAAGGTGCCTTTTAATTGCACTCAATAATTAGAGAAATACACCCCAATCTAACATCAGGGGATAGAGGGAAGGAGTAGCAGGTCACCCACTCGAACTACTCCAGTTCCAGGGTCTGAGACAAGAATTGTAAACAGTCTTGAGTCCTGCTGAACCCAAGAAAGGCATCTCTGTGGATTTTAGCAGCTTAACTTCAAGCAGGGATCTCTGCAGACCTTATAAATGCCCAGCTCTCCAGAGGGGAGGCAGCAAAATCTTGCAATAGTGAATTTTAAACAAACTGGCTGCAGAGCTGAATTTAGCACAGGGAAACAGGGGCACCCTCCATGTTATACTCCAGCCTTCCTTCATCTGCCCAAGKGCTGGCAATGCATGCTGTTCCAGCTTCAGGGAAGCACCAGTCCCTTCCCAATGCCTTCTCCAGGGCAGAGGGGGAGCCCACTGCACACTGCCTAAAGCACTTGATGTCACCCAGCATCTTCCCAGCAACTCTGCAGGGCCCTGGGCAGGGATGCTC